>DWDX01001679.1:0-17629 GCA_018245675.1 Agara michaeli | reverse complement strand
AAACCGGAGGTCGTGGGTTCGATCCCCCACCCAGGAGAAACATTTGTGCGATAAGTAAATTCGTTTTGTGTCTGGGTATACTAAAAATGTCTATATAAGTATTATATAGTATGTGCATATATATACATATATGTAGTTCATCAGCTGTCTGATCACTATAGCACTGGTTCTGCCTAGTTTGAGATCTAGCCGTGCGTGAGGATGTTCTAACATATTAAGACACATTATTACAGACGTTATATTAATCGTAATTTTCGGCTAAGCTGTTCACGAACTAAACAACCTCGCGACGTTTAAACACTCAAGAGTATATAGTTTATAGAACTTACGGTAGGAATGTGTGTGTAGACGAATGAGTCATTTACCTTTCCGACTGCACTCGGAGCGGGGAGTCCTTGGCAATGGCCCCTTTTACATTCATACACATTTATCGATGTAAGTTACGTCACGCCGGTTGCATTATGAAGGCTAGGTGGCGTAATTAAATTCGCGCATGCAATAAATAAGGCGTTGAATTGGAAGTTTTCGGAGTTTACTTATTAAGAAACGATTCGAGCTATAAGGTCGGTCCGGTACGGAAATTTTATGACGAGTAAAATCAGGTGTAACATGTAACGGATGTGACGTCGGCCGCTTATGGCGACTAATCACTCTATGGCATCGTTTCCTGCCTAATTTGAGATTTAATTTCTGGTAGAACACTTGGAACGACTAGATATGGTATTGGATTTTGTTTTTGTTTTTGACCATGGACTTATCATTTTAGAAGATGCATTTACCCTCGTTTTCTATTCGACATACATCATAATTATCGTTCGTAAGGAGTAAACTCCCGTCGTGCGTCGGAGCTGACACTCACACAGTATTTTTTTCTCTTTTAATAATCTCGTATCGTTATAGGGTTGTGTGAACAAGACCGAAATGATGTTGATCGGTCATCGGTCAGGTCGGTCATTGGTCAAACAAAATTGAATGTACATTTTCTATCGATGTCACTTTGAAGTGCTTATTGTTCTGGAACACATGCCGTTCGTTTTCCATCGCTCGACAACTGCGAGAGCCACGGAACTCGTATTGAGCGCATCGCAATTGTTATTATTCAATATGTAACGAGTGTGCACGTAACATGATGATGTCACGAGGACAATTTATAAGCGGGCAGGCGCAAGTACATCGGCGCGGCGGGCCCGTCCTGTGGGCACGACGCCCGCGCACGTGACCCGCGCCAGTGCGACGGTTAGGCCGGCCGGTGATAACGGGCTTGACCTACACACAGGTCTCCCTTGTTATTAATCCGACGTTTTGATTTCAACCGACGACGGGCGAAGGGGGGCCGGCAATTACGTGACGTCACCGCCGGTTTAACGACCCCATTACGGCACACCGTATGAATGAATGCAAGCCGCGTGACGAGTGACGTTTTTGTTCGCCAATACAAGTGGCCGCGGTGCAAGGTTGTCGCTTCTCGCCGGCGAGATAGGCGTGACGCCCATTTTAATGTGGTCATTTTCCGGTCGCGAGCCGCGACACTTGTTACTGTATTGGAACAGGTGTGCTTCATTATATCTACAAGTCGACCCCGGCCTCGCGGTTCAGTGGTTAGAGATCCTGACTGCCGAATCGATGTTCGCGGTTCGATTCCCGCAAAGTGGGAATATTTCTATGACGGGTACAAATGTTTGTATGTTGTATACTATATACAACATATGTTTATCAGTCGTAACCGTTACATAGGCATTTAATTTGGAATCAGGTAGTCACGTGTAGTGATATTGCCTATGTGATCGACGTCGATTTGCAACAAAGAATATATCAATTGATAGGTAATATTGTATACATTTTCACAATAACGAAGCTTTACCGATGTTCTCTCTAACGTTCAACCGTACAATAGATAGTACAAGTTTGCGAGTACAAGTACCGTACAAGGTTGCGACGTGGTTCGAAACAAAAAAAAAGTATCGAATAAAGAAAGCCCTCTTTCTGGGAGCGATCCAATGAGCCGTTCACAATCGATCCAATCGTCGTTTCTCGTCCGCAAGCGAACTAAGTTGACGGATCGCGCGAGCCGAGTGAAATTTTAACAGATGTCAGTTAAACGGTCAGCAACCCGGTCGGCAGCTCGGATGGACGATCGAGGCCGACCGCATTATCCGTGCACAACACAATGACACGATTATCGGCCTGCGTTCGGCTCCGAGACGGCGCGCATTGATTTTACGAAATCCACATCGCGGTGTCGGAAACGAACCGAGTCTCAGTCGGGGCCCATTCATCACGTTTTCATGTACACACAACCGCTGTTGCGATACGAAAGCGAGAGCGAAATTCACTCGGCCCCGTGCACTACGCACAGCGACGCCACGTACCTACCTATCTCACTAACTACCTCTCTACCTACCCGACGCCCCAAATACGAAACGGAGAATAGATATCGACCGCCGACCGAAACGCGCTAATAGATAGATTAATCGCGTCCGCCGTGTTTACCCGACCTGACCGACGCGTTAGTGTTACACGTCTAATCCGATGACGTAACGCGCGACGTCACAATGTGCGCTAAAAGGTTGGACGAACGCACACGGAACCGTCGGTACCTAAGTTCACGTAAATAGAACATTCCACGGCGCACACCGTTCGGTAAGACATTAGCGAGCGTGCGAGAGACGTCTCGAAAACAAACGCACACTGTAAATCCACATCACAAAGCTAAATCTAAATATAGCGGGCGCCGATATCAGCGGCTCGCCCTTGAACCAGTCGCACGGAAACATTTTATTATTATTACCGAGCTGTCGGCGAGCACGAGTATGTCGGGTCGACGACCCCACACAACCACGTGTCTCCTTATCGACAACTATCTAACACGATTGTGGGTAAACAACACGCCGAGATAAATGACTAATTCCACAACACTTGTTTATTTGAGCCATTCATAAATAATCAGCGTGGCGTCATAACGATTTCGACGACAACGACGGCGTTTGATTGTGACCGTGTTTTACGATTCCCGCAGAGATACGCCTAGAGACCTCGATTACACGAATGCAACGATTACTGCATATAATTGCACATGACACTCTCATCATAATCTTCATATCGACCACCTACCTACACGATCTGCATAATCGACGATCGCGTACAATGTACAAATTATTACGTTTAACAAATAAAAAAAAAAACTATTTTAAAACACACGTATGATACTATAATTTATTCAACCGACATATAAAGTGCACTAATATTCGTCTTCGCCATCTTATTATACGACAACCACTAAAACAATACGTTTACATTGAACGTAACTAGGACTTAAATAAAATTTGAAAAGACGAGCAATCGAATATACAAAAAAAAAGGTGTACCTTCACGTAGAGACGGCAATTTGGGAAGTCGACACTCGAGGCGAAAAGCGCTCTCCGACGAGTCGATTAATTGCGTGGAGCCTTGACGGGACGGAAGACCAACCGCATCGTGGGAAGTGGGACGACGTTACGTAACCGGTATTTGTTCACCGGCCAACCTACACGGGTACATCCTTACAAATGCGTACGACCTTGAATATGAACTCTAAAGTGTAAACGGGCACGTGCTCGATGCATTGTTTTATGGCAGCACGCCGCGGAAAGGCAACAACGGACACGCTAGGAGCCAAACGTCGTAACGCACCGAAGGACCGCGTTACGGTTTTGTGCGTTGATGGCGCGCGTTACCGATACTGAGGCAAAAAAAAAAACACATGACACATTCACCATGCAGACATTGCATAGTAGTGTTATTAAATATTGTGTTAGAAATCAAACAAGTATCATACAATACTTAGATAGTAACAAAGCTAGCGAGCTTGTAATACTTATTACGGTTGATTGACCGTCATACATGTCAAAATAACACTTTATAGCGTAGTAACATAAATATTTTGCACGCCTTATACATTTACGCCGCTCCCGCCGCAAATACGTGCAGGTTCAAAACGTCACACACACCGAACAAAGCGGCACACAAAAGATTCCAGTTTCGTCCGACATTTCAAAAATCGTGTACAATGTGAAAAAGCTCAAAGGCCGTCTCGCATTCGACTGCCAGGGAAACGTGAGCCCTTTCAAACACCCCGCAGCGGGTACGTGGCTGCTACACGTGTCAGATGTCAAGTTCCATTCACGTTGATTCCGTCAAACGCACACGTTCCGCCGCCGCCGCCTCTACATAATGTATGTGCGGAAAGTGGAAGCGGCCAAAACGACGTCGAAATCCCACGGTGCGGTTTGCGTTTGGCCCGCTACGCAGCCGAGAGATGAACAACGCACAAATCTCCGCCTGGAAGCCGGGTAATATTTGCCTACACATCAAACTTTCACTATCGCCGTACGCTTTCGTTTTTATATCCGCTAACTGCGGTGAACCCGGCTTTGTTATTTCTCGGCGATGGTTTTTTTTTTTTTCTCTTTTTAGTGGCGAACGGCGGCCGACCCGCTGTGACGGCGAATAGTTGATCAAACTTTGGCCTTTTTTTTTAAAAAAAACGCATTCCGCCCCTTACGGTTTCGTGAAAACAACAGAATCATCACGTGACACCGGCCAATGTTTTTTTTTTTCAACTTTCGACGACAACAAACGAACATAGCCGTACAAAGAACGTTTGTGTACATTGTAGTTTGCGTACACCGCAGTTTTTAGACGTTATAACGTAAAAAAAATATTGCAATAGTTTTCTAATGAACAAATGGTTAACTGTCCTAAATATTAGTTTGCCCGTGTAGAACATTATGACCTTAACGCTTCTCATTTTAAAAGAAGATCCTTGTCCATCAGGGGAACAATAAAAATATTAAAAACACACATTTAATTGTCTTCCAATGTCGAGAAATTTATAACCTAATTCATACTGATGCATCAAAACATTATTGATTTTATTGCATCGAAACAGAAAATATGCTCTATAAAAATCCCCAGGACGATTTAATTTTAAATTCAATTTTATTTTAAATTTTACGACATATTTTTATGACAGTATTTTACAAGAAAATCATAAATTAATATACAAAATGACTAACCTTTTACCCGGCCCGGACGATTGGCGTAATTCAAAGAATTTGTCTAAACACATTTTTAAATTAAAATTACTTTTAAAAAATCCTACTTGCTAAATACAGGTTTTTAAGAGGATTTTATATATAACCCAGTCGCCCGTCCTGAGAATTTCGTTCACGGCAAAATAGTACTTTAAAAAAAAACCTCTTATTCTTCCTCTGCCATAGAAATATCTCCTTCATATTAAATTTCATAAATATTGGGCCTGAGGTTTCTATATGGGAACAAAACCAGATAAATAGATAGACAGACCAAGTCACAATTCCATTTATATCACAATTTTTGAGTATGGATATAATGATTTTAAAATATTGAATTATTAAAGCGAATAAAAATAAATGTAATGAATATAAATTAATACTAAACAACATATGTTTAAATGACATTACCTTAATACATTTCAAATCATTGGTTTTTGGACACCTTACTGGTAACTTGCAGTGGTGATTTAAAATAAAATGGCATATTATACAAAATCTGTTTGTGTATCATTCATGAGATGATATATTTGACCAAAGTCATAAGCAATACATCTATTCCGCATCTTTAAGAACACTGACATTTCACCAATGTCAATGAACTGCATGATGGAATGTTATTCAAAACTTATTTACCTTAGGGAGTTAATGGCTTATATGGAAAATATATTACCAGTAGCAATTTAAGGTTAATAAAGTACGTACAGGTAAAATATGGTACATGAATGACTTGTGCAGGTTGACTTGTCCCAATTTGCAACGGTTAAAGTCCACCCAAATAAAAGTACATTGTAAAAAAATGATACAACATCTTTGATAATACTTAGTGTTACGTTTATATTTTTATATTTCTTGAAGAGTACTGGCCACCTGAGAAGACTGGCTGGACATTAATGCGGGACGTTATTTTTGATCAGAAGTAAAAGAGTGAAAAACAAAAGACAAGCATTCTGGTGTAAAAAGTTGTAGAGAAAAGTGAATATTAATAAAATGTTTAAAAGAAATACAGTTGATATATTAATTAAATTGTTATTTGTTTAAAATTTGACACATCTCCTGAGCGAGTTTACATCTCAGAAGATAATACTTAGATAATTTAATGGTTTGCTTGCGCACACTTTTTTGACTCAATGTATGCAATACTAACCGTTGGAAGTGACATTTCTTATTCTCGATCATTGTGGGCCATTAATCAAGTTGTTTGTATGTTAGTATAGTATTGAAAATATAAAATGATCTGACATTTCATAACAATTCCCCGATTACTAATTGCGATTATAATTTTTGAATGCGCCGTGGACAATATGATGGATCAAGCTCTAAGTATACCCTAACGGCTAATATGTATCCAACAAGTGCTGAATAAAAACTGTTTCTATCCGAATACTGGTCGAGAATCCGTATTGGGCAGTAAGTCAACCCTTGTAGAACCTAGTTAAGGGTGCGACAATGAAGAGTAAATAAAGATATAAACAATTAAACAACAGTAGGACTGCAATGTTAACTACATCGTCTATATTTAAAACTGAGTAGTTCAGAATTGTTACAAGATTATTTAACCATGATCATTTAAGTCAAACCTACACAATAACAGGATAGATTACATAGGAAGATAGGAATTGTGTGTCATCAAAAACTGACAGCTTGAACCATCAAACCTGGAAGCACAGGTCCGGACAGGACAGGACTACATCTGTATCAAACCATCCAATCTGAGCGTGTGTTTGAGTAAAGTGGATTTATGAAGAGTCCAATTTCAAAAAGTCTTCATAGTAACAATAATGCAGTCCAATTACAAATCATAACGAGCTACAAATGTATATTTTACACACTTAGTCAACTTTTAGGCTTATAATGCCACAATAATCTTTTAACATGCACTTATGTTAAAGTTGTTTCAGTAAAAAATATGTTTAGAACTGTCTGGTATTCAATGAGTTGATATACAATTATAATCAAAAACATTACGAGGAAATCGATACATTTAATTTTCCACACTACTCTTTGAGTGAGTGAAAAGTGGGCATTAAGTTAAAAAAAAATGCATGCAGTCCGGCTAGAGTGTACTTGTCTTATTCTGAAAAGAGACCCAACCCCAACAGTGGAATGATAAAATGGCTCATATAATAATGACCGAGGACAATTCCTAAGATAGCCAATATTAATCCAGCTTAAGTAGTCAAATGGCTGTGTTACAGTAACCAGACAGCTGATGAACATACATACATACATACATACACACACACTGTATATTACTTAAATTGATATTTTTATTAGAGATACAAAACAAACAAATATGCTCACCACACAAAATGTTTGTCTGAGATGGAAATCAAACTGACCACCACCCGACTAGCAGTCTGGTGTCTTTAAACACTAGAAAAAGCAGCCAGTTAATTTCATATGATAGTTGATTACTGACAACGGTCAATCTCGTTCCACTAAATATATATTGATAACAATGTTTATAAACTACGAAGGTCTCACAAGAGTTAGTTACAATGGGAAATTAAAAGATGAGCGATTGAAAATTTTTAATTAACTCACAATGGTATAATGATTTTGATGTGCGAGCAATTCTCATTTGAATTTGTAATGCATAATTGAAAGCTCTGTATTATAGGTTAGTGATGATTTAAGAGTTAATCATTGATATAGGTCAATATTTCATTACCGCTATGTTTCACTTTGAGAGGCAGTGTTGTGAACAGTCACTGAAAATCAGTGCCAATTAAGTTCTTTGATGTATCCACGGTGAATGCTTTTTATAGTGATTTTTTACGGTCAATTTAGTTTTATATATTATTACACTTATCATTAAGATTTTCATGTGGAATGCTGTTCAATGATATTTTGGTAAAAATTATATTGATCAGGTACTGTTAACTTTACATTGAATCTCACAATAAACTCAGTATATAAACATTATCAATATTAATTTATCAAACTCTTATTTGAATTTGATATCATGCAATATAAACATTGTTCAAATGTAATTAGCATCGTGATAATTTGTCATCTACAAAGGAGATAACCAACATTGAGTTCATTGGCCTACACCTTTAGTCAAAATTACCTAGTTAGATACTGGGATGGTGATATTATGCGTTGTCAGTTTAGATAAAAGTATACAAGAGTAAGACTCACCGTTGAATTTCTATATGGAGCTCCTTGAGGGTTGTACGGTGGCATTGGTCTGGGAGGCCAGCCGGGGGCCGGGCCGTAGCCCGCGGGCGGTTGATCATAACTGTTAGGATAGCGGTGCGGCGGCGCCCCGCTGGACTGCAGCAACGAGTTGAGGGTCGGCGTCGGGCCCGGTGCCTGCGAAACCGCCTGGCCCGGAAAGAATCGTTGTTGAGGCGGCGGTCGCGGTTTACCGGGAAAACCGGGCCGCGCGGGATAGTAAGGATCCGCGCCCTCTGGGTACCTATATTGTCCATACTGGTCGGGCACGGGGCGCTCACCGGGCCGATCGTGGCCGGGCGCCTCGCCTGCGTCGCGCGGCTGCCCCGAATCGGCCGACATCGGCGACTTGCTCTTTGTGTTCACGACGCCATCGGGCGGAACGCGCCCGACGGTCTTGTCGGTGCCGTTTTGTAATAGAGCGTTTCTAGATTCACTGAGCTGTTCCGATGGATTTTGATCTACGTTCGGTTCGCTACGCTGAGACTCAGCCTGCGTCGCAGCCATGTTCGGCTGGTGGCGGCCGTCCCCGCTTACGCTCGCTCAGGCGATCGACCGGCTCGCTTACGTTACATCGAAAACGGGCGTCGGATTGCAAAACCGCGACGCGGACACTTCCATCACTAATAAGCCGTTTAACTTTGCACTAAATGTAACGCGAAACTGACGAAATATCGTTCACCGAAGCACACACATCGATCACATATCTACTCCATTGGCGTAAACGAGGTTATGGAAAAGGTTACATATCTAGCGGGCGCTTTTGTCATGTTCAAACGGAACATTTCATATCACTTGCACATTTGTAACACTTTGGACGCAATCACTTCTTCCAAAACTCATTCCTTATACCGCAAAACGTAATGATAATCAAAAACAGAACAATAGAATCACGAAACTTCCAAAATTATTAGCGTCCGCCATTAGCGGACTTGAAAATCTACGGCGCTTGTCGACGCTTTTGCCTATCTTCACATCGGTGACAGAAAAATAAAAATGTGGGCGCTATAGTATTATTGGAAGATAAATACCTTTAGATATACTTTTCTTTCATGAATATTTTGTTAAGTCTTACAAATTGAGCTACAAGCACCAAACATAAAATTAACCAAAAATTATCTGTGCATGTTTACATTTCCGTAATATTGCGACCACGTAGTAACTACAGTACTACCAACATCATAATCGAATATGACTTTTTCCGCTGGCGCCAACAAATTCGTTGCTAAGTTCAAGTTGCTTTAGGCTCAGATATGTTGTTCAAAAACAAAGGTTCCTGACAATTTATTTTGTATATGTCAACTATATAAGAAATCTTAGTAGTAAATCTATATGTAAATATTATTCAATTTGAAAATATCAAACAACCCATTCGATCATATATATGACCGGTAGTAGTACCAATATTACACAAAGATGTACTTTGACAGCACAGATAAAAAGAAAATGCGCGTTCATATATTTTCTATTATTTATTATATGGTTATTGTTATTTATAATTTGATTATCAAATAAATGTGTATATTAAATAGGTAATACCTTTTATAGTCAAGCTAAAATGTAACATATTAATATTTCATCAGTATCACAATCGATACTTTGAACACAGCAAAGAATGAAATTTTATTTTTAAAAATCAACTTCTAGAGGAGGCAACGAATTATTATGAAAGTCCATACAAATTAATTTCAATATTATAAACTTATGAATTAAGCTGTATACATTTGTTCGTTAGGGCTTCAAAAAATCTTAATCAAATAAAGAACAAATACTATCAGTTACCAATGGATTTTTCTGAATTAAATTTTTATTACTGCTGTGCACCTCAACTCAAAGCCTTTGGCATTTCTTATCATTAGAAGGTTCAGCGCTAGGGCATGATTATCATGACTTGCAATTTTCCAAATTTAGAAACGATTATCACTCATATTCTTGTTCTTATCAGGCACATTAAAACACGAAACGCAAGTACTGGTAGGGTAACTTAGGATTCTTGGATCGTACACCGCGTATTATCTGAGTTACTTTTTAACCGATGTAGAAAATGGATATACGAATTTCTGGACCTCCATGATCGTGCCTGCTACACCTGAGAAATGTGGCTTGATGTATTAGCCAACCATATTTTTTAAACCGTAACATAACAATGACTATGTAGCAATGATATCAAGCGGTTGGCGAACGTCCTTTGGTTGGCGCGAACATTTGCAGGCGCAAGTTCTACACGCTTCTATTTTATAATCGAAGTCTGTCGAAGATTGTCTTGACAGTCTGAGCATGAGCAGTTTAGCAATACAAAAAGTGTTTTATAACTACTAAAGCCTGTGTCTTCAATGTGCGTATTTAGTCGACTTTGTATGTATTGTTTTTGCGAGGACCAATGTAAGTCTTACATAAACCAAATTCAATAAGCCGGGATATACTGAAATTGATTAAATAAAATAAAAAAAATCACTTAATGTTCTATATTGAGAAATCCACCTGTTTAAATTTCACTTGTGGCCTTTCTTTAGTAAATTTTTGTTATTTTCCTAATAATTTTTGATGAATCGATTCAACAATTATATTAATTTCGCCAAGTAAACCAGTTGGTTAACATTTTCGCAAATCACAAGAGTATATGGGGGGGGCGGGATGGGGATTTAGAGAGTAAGAAGAAATAAACCAAGGTTAGTGGATTTTTTAAAACATATTTATTCATTTTTGTTACATAGGAGTTTAAATTTTACATGGATGCAAAAATATCATCTTCACCAATAATAAATTAGGTACGATTTAATGTAATTTTGATAGCAATTTAGTGATTAGGTAATAAAATATATCGATTAATTCGTTGTTACCTAAATATAGCAAAGAAATAATTTTTTAATACATTTTAATTGTTACATTTATTCACAAAATGTTTTTACACAGGAAGGGTAACAAAATGGTCCCAAAATATACATTTTGGAAGGGTTAATTACCATTATCACATTAGTTCATCAAATTGTTTACAACTTATAATCTTTAAGAGAAATAATAAAATCCATGAAACATATCTCGCCGACTCCACAAACTCCCGAACACAATTTTTCTACACATAATCTATAAGGAATACTTTTAAAATTTAAATTGAGCGAATGATTACAATACGCCATCTATTTTCGATTAAATTTTTATTCATAACATGAACGTAATTGAAAAATCTATAAAAATCCTATAAAAAGTACACATAAATTAGTTATGGCATAAAAATTATATCTAAGTGTAATTATAAATCTCGAATAAAACTATGTAAGTACAGTGATCACGGCATAAACAGAACGAAATGATGTGATGACAGATCTAATAATCATTACACACCTAGTAAGAATTGAAACAGAGTTGTTACGAAGCGTTATTTTGTGCTGAACTGTACCGTACAGAAACATGTCGGTGAGTAACTTTAGAAATCAAATATTATTTAAACAGTTTAACGAATCATTCAAAGGAATCGTGAAATGTAAACGGGGAGTACGTATATACAAGTTCGTTCCGATGGGAATGTTCAGGGTGTGTTAAAACGCTTTTCGTTATCACTTACTTAGGTACATCATTATGATAGATATCGATATGCCACTAAAATTTACATTCCGTACACGTTAATACTGAAACCAGTCTCAGTGCTTCGTTCACTTTAGAACTACGAGGCGAATCGTTCCCAATGTTTCCGCAACAATTTCACATGGAATTTTCATTTGGAAGTAAATCGTTCAACGCAGCCGACACCGTTATTGCTCTGTCAATTGTTTTTCACTCGACTGGATCGTCTCGTATGGGAACTACGTCAATCAGGAGGATCCGAACTCGGCCATCCACGTGAGGTACTTCTGGATGTCGCCCTTGGACACGGACTTGTTGCACTTGGCGAGCGCCTCCATGAAGTCCTGCTTGGTCACCGGCAAGTCGAGCTCCTCCTTGGCAAGTTGCTTGATCTGTTCCGGCTTCAGGCCGGCGATTTTACGACGCATGGACATCATGGACGCGTCCCTGCAACGCGTTGGACTGATTGTAGCATTGTTTAATAGAACAAGATAAGGTTTTTTTTTTGTCCAATATATGACAGCATCAATATAATTCATTAATTGATCAACGATTATAGAAATCGTTTTATAATTTGCACAATGACCAATGGCATCTTGAATCCAATGGCATCTTGAATCCGATGGAAATGTTGATAGTTTTTCATAAATTTCATTTAATATTGATATAACATAATATAACATGATATAACAAGTGCAATACCGAATACCAAACTGACGATGTTGTATTGACTTTTAATATCTCATTGAAATGCGATAATTCAAACTGTATTTCATAAAGTTTGTGCGTAAAGACAAAATATGGATTGAATTAATAATTGTGCAAAATAGTCTTAGTCTTTGTTCGTGTCGTTTTCACACGAACCTGCAAACGTTGGTGATATCGGCGCCCGAGTAGCCGTCCAGCTTCTTGGCGATGGCGCGCAGGTCCACGCCGGGGTCCAGCTTCACCTCGCGCAGGTTGATGAGCAGCAGCGCTTCGCGGCCCTCCTGCGTCGGCAGCGGGATGTAGATGCGCTTCTCGAGCCGCCGCCGGAGCGCCTCGTCGATGTCCCAGGGGAAATTCGTGGCCGCCAACACCATCACCACCTGCCGCGAGACATACGTGAATGTTATCTAGTGGCTGTGTGTATCGATGTACATAATTACAATACGTTATGGAAAGCAGGAGACCCCATTTCCATACGCATTGCTTCCTTTATAAGTGGAAGCGAAATGTAACCAAAATTGCAGTTTCACTATCATTCTTACTAGTACATAACATATTGAAGAACATCGTAAAGTGCGGTGTGTGTCTGTGTGCGTGTGTGCGTGTGTGCGTGTGTGCGTGCGAGTGTGTTTGTGTGTGCGCGGGTCACCTTGGCGGGCTCGTCGGCGGCGGAGCCGAGCCCGTCCATCTGCACGAGCAGCTCGGACTTGACGCGGCGCGACGCCTCGTGCTCGCTGTCGGAGCCGCGGCGCGCGCACAGCGAGTCGATCTCGTCGATGAAGATCGTGCTCGGCGCGTAGTACCGCGCCTGCGACCGACACGCGCACACCGTCACACGTCACACCAGTTCAACGGTCAGAGACGCTTATATATTACTTGTTGCCTGGCGATTCAGGTCACCTTAGGTTAAGTTCTTATAAATAAATAAATAATAAATATTCCGTGCACATTTGTGTGTTCCACGTCTCTGGGTGTAAAAAATAAATCAATGTGTGGACTTTTTCCAATTGTTATTATTATTTATATTCCGATTCTTAAAACACCCATTAAAATAAAAACTTAAGTATCTTAATGTTTGCTGCGTCTAAGTTGAAGCGTCTTCCATCTTGTCAATAATAAATCCACTTGTATTTAAAAGCCAAGATACCTCGGGTGGTATTAATATTAAGCGGTCGAGGTCTATGAGAGATCTAAAAAAAAGAAATGTAAAGTGACATTCCAAACGAACCATCTCAAACAGTAACCGCACCAGCTTCTCAGACTCCCCCCGGTACTTGGACGTGAGCGTGGAGGAGGACACGTTGAAGAACGTGGTCCCGCACTCCGTGGCCACGGCCTTGGCGAGCATGGTCTTGCCGGTGCCCGGGGGGCCGACCATCAGCACACCCTTCCACGGCCGCCGAATACCCTGGTGAACGAAGTACAAAAGATTTATTAGCTTGATCCGTTCTATACTGTAATATAATATACACACGAAATCAACTTCTCTGTCGTATGTATGTAACTTTGTGTGAAGGTAACAGAATCTTAAATAGACTTTTTGTAGCAAATTTTTTTAAGCTGACAAAATGTACGTACATAAGTATGATACATAGCTTTTTATTTTTTTTTTTGCAAATTCGTCCAGTTTTTTTCTATCAAATATGTAGTAAAATACCTTGAGTAAGTCTGCCATCCAACGAAAGACCTCTTGGTTGAGTGTTTAAAAATTATAATTGTTAAACCAGACGATGTCATAGATTTGATCCCCATCCAAGACAAACATAGGCCGCGCGAGAGACTGTCCCGAATATTTCTATTATCCATACCTTGAAAAAGTCAGGCATCCACATTGGCAAGACTACAGCTTCCTCCAGTAACCGCTTGGCCTCCGTGAGGTCAGCGATGTCATCCCATCTTATGTTAGGATTCTTTTGTACTATATCTCTTTCTGCAATTTAAAAAAAAAAAACAAAACATTAATGACACGTCCATATTACATATCAGTGTCGGTGCCAATGGACGGTAATATCCTCAAAATACCCGCCCCTAATAATGTATATGATATAATTTACGAACGAAACTGTAATGTCATGTCTAGCTAGATTCTTAAAATAGATATCATTGCTTTTGGGTCTGTCAAACAGGTAAAGCTCACTTTTACTTTTTTCAAACACCTTATTAAAACAAGTGATTTCCTACAAAGTGCGTTAAATGTAGATGTTTGTTATTTTTTTTAAATTATCGGATGCTATTTATCGAGGTTCATGAATAAAAATTCAAATATCACTCGCTATAACGGTGAAGGAAAACATCGTGAGGAAACCTGCACAGCTTAGAGATGTTATAAAGTGTATAATATTTTTTGAGGTGCGTGAAGTCTGCCAATGCGCACTCGGGCAGCGTGGTAGACTATGGCCCGAAACCCTCTCACTGCGAGAGGAGAGCCGGTCCGGCAGTGGACCAATAAAAAAGGGCGAAACAAAAAATTTGTTAGAGCGAGAGCGCACTCACCGAGCATGTCGACGAGGTCCCCGTCGGCGGCGGACGGCGGCTCGAAGCGCTTCTCGTCCTCCTTGTGCTTTTCGTCGTCCGTGTCGCCGTTGTTGTTGTCCCTGTCTTGCTTGTCTTTGCTCGAGTGCTCCTTGTTGTTTATATCTTTTGTTTTTGCTGAAAGTACATCGTTGTACCGTCTCAGAAAATTATAAAGTCGTACTTACAGAAAATTATGAGTGTATAACATTACTTAAACAGAATCGATAATATTTATAGTAGAATTCCTTTTAAATTATTGCTATAATTATGGAACAAGATTCTTTGTAAAGAAAAAAATATATATAAAACAAGTCACGGTCGACATTTTACACGCTTTAATATTTACCACTGTGAGATTTATTAGTGTTCAGTTTGGGGTTTTTGATGTCCGAGGTCTTCCTTTGCGAGGTGGTGGCGTTTCTGTGCGCGGTGTTCGGTTTCTTGGCGTCCGCTGTCCGGTTGTTCCGCGGATTGGTGCGTGCTGACTTCATGGCTGGTGGACCTCTGAGAAAATTACAAAAAAAAAATTGTAATTTTTTTCTTTTATAATTTTTTCTCCTTTTATTTCATTTTTTATTAAATGGCTGTCGCTTGGCTGCGATCCCGCGGATGCTTCGTAAGTTGGACGACGCTTAACTCAGAAAAAGCCTATTCACCTCACCTTGAACAGAATGTTTTGAAGAGTCTATTTATTTATTTATTTATTAGGTTCGCCAACGATTGTTACATTAAAACTTGTTACCATGATTTACGTAGCAGTCTTATGCTACATGTACAATCTGTTATAGGCAAACACAACATGCAAAAATACATTGTATCAAATAACCATCTCTAACAATGAATTGAGATTATTTACATACATTATTATATAAAAAAATCAATACAAACAAACATTATTAATTCTTTGTAACATCATAGTGAGAATAAAAATTAAAATCAAGTTGTAATATATAAGTGAGGTGTAGTCTAAGACGAAGCACGCTTGCCTAGAAAGTGCCAATTCACTCTTGAATAATCCCAAGTTATACGATCCTTTTTCACTTCTTATTTGTATCCCCCTGTAGGTAAACTCAAGGGCCCTGTATGTCGTAGTGTGTACGGCTGGCCTGTCTTTATTTACACACAAATCACCCGTCGAACTACAAATCACATTAGTTATTCATCGAAATGTGCTCTTTCTCATCGAACGTCATTCATAATTAATTGTGCCATAGAATCGCTACGCGTCAATCGTCCTTCTGAACACCAATAGAAACCTGTTCCATTCAAACGTGAAAAAAACAATGCACGATCGTCGCCAACGTCGCCACTCATTAGGAACAATAAGTGTATACCTAATCGATATACCATAGCGTTGATGTGATCAATGTGTATCAAACATATCCAAGTGGTTATCCTTTAAGACGTTCACCAACATAAGTGTTATGTTCGCTTGTACAAATTTAATAGAAACCAAAAAAAAAAAGTGACAACATCTTCAAGGCGTGCAGGTATCCTCGCGATGTTTTCCTTCACGGTTGTAGTGAGTGATATTTAAATTTTAATTACAAAACGCATTTGAACCCAGACTCCCTGGGGTGAGAGGCTGAATTTCCAACCACAAGGCTACCCACAGTTTTACCACACCATGTTAAGCAATTCGTGAACCATCCGTTGTCGTCGACGCAACTCACTTGTGTTCTACGCTGGTGGGCGGCGGCCAGGCGTTGGGGTCTCTGTCGGGGGGTGGCGGCCATATGTCAGGGTCTATCTCGTGCGGTGCCGGCGCCCATATCTGGTCCCGAGTCGGCAGGTCCTCGAAATCTGAGAAAAAAATATAACATTCATGTTATATTAACGTCTCGTAAAAGGTTCCTTCAAGGCAGGCAATCCATCTTTAACTCCTCTGGTGTAGCAGGTGTCTATGGGTGACGGTGACCACTTACGATCAAGTGGGCCGTCTGCCTGTTTGCTATGTTCTTCTGCCATAATAAAAAATATAATAACACGAAACAAATGCCTACGAAAGATCACCTAATTCCAAACTAAATAGGCCTCGATGTTGCGTGTACATATACAACTAAGAAAATATATACGCTGATATACATACTTTTAATTCCGGACAAAATAAATACTCATGCTCATCACAAAAACATTCATTTTCAATGGGTATCAAATCTATAGCCCTTGCTAAGAAAACACGGCAATAAGGTGATACTTTGAAAGTAAAAGCCAAATCAGATATCAAGGAGCGCGCGATAATGTCGGAAAACACAAAACGGCCCGCACTTTTTGTTCGGCGGCAAAAAGCATGCGACCAGTGGGCGTTTACAACGTAGCAAAATAACTTTTTAATTATAGTAAGTTGAACGGCTGTGCAAGTGCAACCAGTTTTTGCATACAAAAAGTACCTACCTATCGAGAGTGACTGTCTGAAAGGTCACCACCGCCGCCACCACTACACCTAGGTACATTAAGGTTGTTTATAATTATTGTAACGGCGAATTACAAGCGTCGACATAGCAGTGTTTGCATGTCATTACTCTTACGAATACATACTATGAAGGACTGATATTAAAGTGACCAAAAACTCATGAGTTTATTATAATACAAAT
>DWDX01001678.1:0-17629 GCA_018245675.1 Agara michaeli | reverse complement strand
CCGAAACTGAAGCCACGGCCGAACATTCGGTTTCGGTTTCGGTTTCGGCCGGAAAACCAGTTTCGGTCGGACACTAACGTCAATGCTATACATGGATTAGTGGTTATCGTTTTCTATTGTATTTCCAGGAAATCGAGCGATTTATAAACGAGGCTGAGCATGGCGTCTTATATGTGAACCTAGGGTCCACCGTTAAAGACTCGACGCTGCCCGGGGACAAATTAAACGAACTGTTATCGACATTCAGCAAACTGCCGCTTAGGATCCTGTGGAAATGGGACGGAGGCAGTATACAGAATCTGCCAAGAAACGTTATGACAATGCGGTGGCTGCCGCAGTACGATATCTTAAGTGAGTATAAAAATCTGAAACCAATCACTTCGCATATAGATTTTTTCGATTCGCCTTTCCTTGACCAAGTTTATAAGAGTAAGTATAATTGTTACTTTGCTTCCGCTTCGTGTTTGTCTAAAATATATTTTTGATTATTACTTTTGCTCGTTACATTAGGTACATAAAAAAATTCTAATTAATTTTAAAATTCTCTTAAACAAATTGATTTTATAATAACCAGTTTTCATATTGCTCCGTGGTAATGAGAGATTTTTCACCGTAAATATTTATCCTAAGTCTGGACCTTGAAAAAAATTATTAAGAAATTAAATTCAGTAGTAACCGGTCCATCAACTTTATACAAAAGGGGAAAAACTATTCAGTAACCTTAAAAAAAATTGTAAAACATTTAAAAATAAATTGAATTAATTCAATATAATGTGAGATATCTTCATGAAAACAATTTCAGGGCACGACAATGTTAAAGCATTCATCTCCCACACTGGGATACTAAGCACTATAGAAGCTCTGGATTCCGGAACCCCTGTTGTAGCCATACCTCTATTTGGGGATCAGTATGGAAATGCAGCAGCCTTGGCAGATGCAGGTGTCGCTACTATAGTATCATATCAAGATTTGAAAAAGGAATTTCTGTTGGATGCAATCAATGAAGCATTAGATCCCGAGTAAGTAAAATTTTAAAATCACTATTAGTAGGTAGTAAAAATTCAGGTTGACTCATAAATACAGACTTATCAAACAGAGAATTATAAAAGGCTTTTTTTCATTTAAAAAGAGTAGCAAATGAGCACGCCAACTCAAGTTGCCGCTGTCGCCTCTTGCTGCCTCCTATAGGACCATTACAGTGAATTAGTCCCGCTAGTAATACGTATTAATAAGAATATTGATGAGTATTCAATGGTAACAGGTTTGCAGAAATAGGGCTGTTAGTAACATTAGTTCAGTTAGCACATGTCAGTTCGAGTAACGAAGTTAGAAGACGTGTCAATGTTTTTTTTAAATGGCAATTTTTATACATAATGAGTCAAGTTAATAGTTGAGTAGTGGAGGTATTTCTTTTGAACTATTTTGAAATACTAAAGTCTTGTTATATTTATAAGGTAATTCTTATCAGACCGAATTGGAATGTTTATCGTTACCGTGAAAAGTTTGTATGCGAAAAAAAGCAAGCCAAAATAGTGTTAGATATTTTATTACTGCTAACAGGTACTATGTTGCCAGCTTTGCAAAAACACAACGGTTTACACGACATTTGAAAGCGCACGGCTTAACAAATTTGTTGTTATTTGTTATTAGTTGTATTTTCTTTGTTGAGAAAATAGAATCTTTACACCCATTAAAACAATACAAGGGGATCAATGTTAGTTTATCTAAAAAGTTTCATATATTTATAAAAAATAATAAATAATTCCTTTAAATACATTTGGTGTAAAATTATGTTACCAGTTTATGCCAATGAGTTTTTTTTAAAGAAGTAGGCGCTGGCAATTTGCCACTCAATTCCCGGATCCTTTGAGTTGAAAGTCAAGTAGCATCCATAAAATGACAGGCAAACAAACAGATTATATGTCTAAGACCGATTAAGAAATTTTAATATTATTATTAGATTTATAATATACACCAGATATTATAATATGGTACACATTGAAACCTCGTTGTAAAATAAATGAATTATCAATGTTGGTTCCATGGTGTAATGGTTAGCACTCTGGACTTTGAATCCAGCGATCCGAGTTCAAATCTCGGTGGAACCTACATATTAAAGATTGTTTATATGTTTATTTTGCTGAACTTACATATTCTTTTATTTTATAAATAATATTTGACACATAATGTTGCATTTATAAAATAACAGATTTTTCTGAAATTACAATGCTGCACATTTTTATATAAGTAGGTAGGTACAGTTATCAAAATTACAATCACCGTAAATTCACACGATATAAATTGCATAAATTTACAATAGTATGCCATACACATGATAATTATTGGTCTTTGTTTTCCATTTGAATAGATCGTTTAATATAATTTATTGGGATGTATTGTTTACCTACAATTAACATTTCTCACCTCTCTTATCAGATTATTAATATTATATAATATGTTGTGGTATTTTTAAAGAATAAATCAATAGCAACATACAAAAAGAATAAGTAGTAATATATAAAAAATAACAATAATAACATTAACAACTGCAAATTAAATATATTATTTATATTCTGAAAAATGTTTACCTCTGCACTGAGTATCCCCACAGAAATTTATAGGGCATTAGATTATAGAGGAGTCAATATATTTTATGTTTCTCTAATTTCAGATGGCAAAGTCGTGCAAAGCATGTATCGCGGATGTGGCATGACCGTGTGATGTCGCCCATGGAAACAGCAGTATACTGGACGGAGTACGTTGCCAGGTACAGGGGTACTCCGAACCTGCAAACTGCCTCTACAAAAGTCCCCTTATACCAGCAGTTACAACTGGATGTACTAGCCTTTATTGCGCTTGTACTGTATATATTAAGTTACGTATTATACAAGTTACTTAGCGTGTGCTGCTGTTGTTGCTGGCCAACTGAAGCTGAGATGAGATCTTCGGCATCCGAAGAGCGAAGGTCTAAGAGAGTTAAATTCGAATGATTTGTAATGTGATAATGTCAGTTATTTATAATGAACAGTGTGATGTTTAAGGTGCGTAGGTACGTGCAATTTAGTTTTACATTTTTGTATTTGTAATATTTATTTCTGCAAAGACTAGGTATATATGACATACATATAGTTAACAAATACAATGTAAAAAGTATAAATCGAGTAGGTATATGATTATAATTTATTTTTAAACTTTTAACTTTTCGTGTCAATAGATTTAAACTTGTCTCAATATGCGAATAAAATATTGTGACCACAAAATCTGATATTAGTAATAAAATATAATTTAGGTAAATACATGTACTTATATAATTAAGGAAATTAAGTTCACTGTAAATGAATTGAAAATGTTTTGTTAAAATAAATAAAGGTATTTTTTTACCTTTTTACTTTACTGTTACACATGTTGACACGGATCTCTTCTCATAATGTGAGTTTTTAAGGTCTACCTTTACCGTAGCTATTATGTGAACTAAAATAAACATAATTATGTAATTCGAAACTTGACGTGTAGTGGGTTTATGTTAATAAAACTGTTCTGATGCCTTCATAACTGTTTACAGGATAAGGTAAACCTTTGTTTTCCTCACTCAACGTAATATTTAAATGTCCTCATTTA
Source organism: Agara michaeli (assembly GCA_018245675.1). Lineage (NCBI taxonomy): Eukaryota > Metazoa > Arthropoda > Insecta > Lepidoptera > Hesperiidae > Agara > Agara michaeli. The sequence continues at coordinate 14,011 of DWDX01001678.1, read as the reverse complement.
ATATAAATATCTACGAACGAAGATTGCATAATTAAATGTGATTAAGTGTTATCACACTAAAAGATTACAATGAAAATTGGTTTCGCGTGATGCTTGATATCATAGTGTGCGTTTGTGTAGTGACGAAAGTGAACGCTAATAAGATGTTACTAATATTGACACTATTTTTTTATGCAAATTTACATTTAGTGCATTCATTAGATATATTAGGAGTATTTTCAGTTCCAGTCAGGAGCCATTTCTTTGTATTTCAGCCGTACTTACAAGAACTAGCTAATAGAGGTCACAATGTAACCGTTATATCGTATTTTCCAACCAAGGAGCCGAGAGACAACTATTATGACATAGACTTATCTGAGAGCTCCTCAGTGATGGATTTAAAAGTACCATTGAAGAGATCATCGATCGAGCTGTTTATGTCTATGAGTATATTGCATACAATAATTGGGCCGTTTTTCTGTAGAATACTGTTGTCGGATGAAAATGTTCAAACTTTATGGAACACGAAAAGAAAATTTGATGTTATTGTTGTAGAACAATTCAACAGTGATTGTGCTTTAGGCCTAGCTCATATATTAGGAGCACCCGTTGTGGGTATCACGTCACACATGCTGATGCCTTGGCATTACAATAGACTGGGAGTACCGTACAATCCGTCTTACGTTCTTTTCGATTTCGTAGAAGGCGGATCAAAACCTACATTGTTACAACGAGTTCAAAGAATTGTATGGTACAATCACTTCTATTTCGTCGATAAATATTTCACACAAAGACTAGAACAGAACATACTCGCGGAATTTTTCGACGACGTACCTCCTTTGGAAGAGTTAGGTGGTAATATTAGGATTTTACTTTTATACCAGAACTTTATATTGTCTGGCTCGTCACTGTTGCCAGCAAATATAAAGGAAGTTGGTGGTTATCATGTCCAAGGTCCGCAACCGTTGCCCGATGTAAGTTGAATTATGATTTAATAAAGTAATTTCGATAAATTAAACATAAGAAAGCTTAAAACTAAAACTTACATTAATACACGTTATATATTTCTTGCGGTTAATAAACTAATATAATAATATTACTTAAAGTAATATAACTGATATAAAGTAATATAATAATATTACTTAAAAGTTGCCAACATTATTTTGAATACTACGGTACTAAACATAATATGTATATTAATCGAAATTAGTTCTCTTATATTCCCAAAAATCCCGTGTGTTAGATTTTATAGGACATTAAGGAGCCTCTACCCCGAGAAAAACAACTCGCTTCCAACTATAACACATATTATCTCATATTATGGTGAATAGTGCAATAAACTGGAGAAACAGGTGTACTTATATAAATAGATTTCCGTATACTCAGATAGAGATTGATGTTAGCGTAATGTAATAAAATTGTAAAGTAGCAGACGAGCATAAATCAATTAATTGTTTATAGAGCCAGCATCTCACAAAGTGTGGAACTTACTTCTATTTACATTGCTACTTGTACATAACGCATTTATCATGAATCTTATCTTCGCATTTCATATTTATTTATTATGTAACATTTCAACCTAGTTTAAAATCTATAATACACTATCTTTCTGTATCATATTAAAAATAAATTAAGGACACTCGATAAGATTGTGATGATTATTTTGTAATGATAAGATGGGACCTATAACAATAGTTCCTTTTTATTTATCTGTCCTCTGGGAGTTTGGTATTCGTAAAAGTTTTAACTAAAATTTCACGTCGTCAGAATCAAATTAGTTACTTTAAAAATGACAGTAATATGTTTATTCAACAGGATATTCAAAAGTACATAGAAGAATCTGAGCATGGTGTTATTTACATTAGTTTCGGTAGTAACATACGAGCGTCAACTTTAGAACGAAGTAAGTTACAAGTTATTATTTCGGCGTTAGAGGAATTTCCGCAAAGAGTTATATGGAAATGGGAAAACAGGAAATTACCGGGCAACCCCAAGAACATTTACGTCTCTAAATGGTTACCGCAAAATAGTATTTTAGGTATATTAAAACATTTTTTTTTAACAATTCTAAATTCGACCTACAATTCACAACAAATCTGGTTACATATAATTTAAAATAAGAATAACTTTTGATTCTCAGCACACCCTAAAGTTGTAGCGTTTTTCTCTCACTATGGACTTTTGGGAACTACCGAGGCAATTTACCATGGTGTTCCGATAGTCGGAATGCCTATCTTCGGAGACCAACCTGCGAATGCTGCAGCTGCTGAAGAAGCAGGCCTAGGAGTTCAAATAAATGTAAATGATTTAACAAAAGAGAATATAGTGGAAAAGTTAAAAACGGCACTTGATCCTCAGTAAGTTTACCTGTACTGCTATTTTCTAAAATTATATCTCATTTAAGATAACAATATAATATGTATAACGTAGTAGTAAATGAAATTTGATTCTAGATTATGATAAAATAGTTGTAATTAATTTTTAAAACATTCTCGTGGCTTCTTTGCTAATCAAAAAAAACCTCTGTCTCCAGTACCTATGTACTACAATGATTTAAAAAATCATTTATTATCTGATAAAGCGTTGGAGGTATTGCGAATTTAAAACCATTTTTTTTAAGGTTCCGAGAACGTGTAAAATTTCTATCAAAAGCATGGCACGATCGCCCTATTTCAGCGATGGACAGCGCCATCTTTTGGACAGAGTTTGCAGCTCGACATAATGTTACATACAGATCTCTACCCTCGGACGTGCCGCTTTATCAATATTTATGTTTAGACATATTTATTGTCGTGTTACTTATTTTATTGATTCTCATTTTAACTATCAAGTATTTATTTTCATTATATTTTAAACTTAGGTTAAAAACTAGGAAACTAAAAAATAAAAATGAATAAATTATTTTAAAATTATCACTTGTAATTAATTACGTTGTGTCGAGTATTTCAATGTGCTTAGACTGACGAATTTAGGCATTTAAATTTACTATAGAATTTCGTAATATTAGAATTTTTTTAAACATAAATTATTATTATTATTATGTTAACTTGCCTAGCGAATTAGGTCACCCTGTAAGGTTAGGCTAAGTCTTTATAAATAAATAAATAAATAGATAAATAACAATTTGCAACGCTCAAGTACCTACACATTGAGTTTATTTTGTAAACAAAAGAACTGATGCGATAATCACATTTAATGAAACGAATTTAATGAATTTAAATGAAACTATACTCGATGCGCCACCATTATTATCTTTAACGACTTAACACTGACCTTTAATGCCCAATAATCTAATCTCTGTTGAAAAATATTTCAATGATAATTATTGGAATACGTATTGTTTAAAATAAATGCATTTCAAATGAATACATACAAAAGCACGCCATCTTAGGAGAATATGAGGAACTACTCTATTGTATTGCTATTCTAAAACATAAAGTGCATAGACATGCTATCTGTTGGTGGTAAATTAAATACTAACATAATAAAACGAAAAAAAGTTTAGTTCACTACTAGAGGGCGTATGTTATAAGAAACAAGAGCAGCCAGACAGTCCGAGACAAGTGTGGGTTGTTAATGTTAGAGAAGGGGAAAGGAAAAGTATCAAATTAGTTTTATATGTACTCGTATTTTGAAAAATATTCTATCAATCGGTTGCGCAACAATCAATGAATAGCACATTTTGAGAACCGAAATTATTTTTTCGATGTTTACACAATTATTTATTTTATGCGTCCTGTGTTATAAAAAAATAACACACACGCAATAGTGTACAAATATCTATTAATGTATGATAAAATATTGTATTTCACACTTTAGCAGATTTAGACACAGATGCGACCACAAAACCGGTCGTTACCGTTAAAAACCTGTATTATTAATGTAGCCGATACTACAAAAACTCACAATAAGTACTCAGCAGCAACACTCCACGATCAAATTGAATAATATCATGTCAGTGCAAATGTATTTTGCTAGCAAGCGGACGCCTGTAACGTGAATAACAAGCATGGCGCGAATTATCACAGCCACTTTGCTTTTATTCGCATTAACACAAGTTAACGCTCTTAATATCCTAGGAATATTTCCATACCAGGGAAAGAGTCATTTTATCGTGTTACGCAAATATTTGCAAGAGTTAGTAAAACGAGGGCACAGTGTTACGGTCATATCGCATTTTCCCGAGGAACACCCACCAGCAAACTATTATGATATCAGCCTGGCTGGATCAGATAAAACTCGCGTGGTAGAAGACAATTTAAGCATCCGCAGATCATACGCTACTATACTTGATACGGGAATATATCTCACAACTGCTGGAAGAGACAATTGTGAAGTGCTGTTAGCGAATAAACAAGTGCAAGATTTAGTCAAAAAAATGATAAAGTTCGATGTGGTAGTCGTGGAACATTTTAACAGTGATTGTGCTTTGGGAATTGCGTACAAGTTGAACGCCCCCGTGGTAGGCGTTACATCACACATATTAATGCCCTGGCATTATAATAGATTCGGCATTCCGAGCAACCCGGCGTACGTTTCATTCCATTTTCTGGAAGGTGGTACCAAGCCAACGTTATTTCAAAGAGTGGAAAGAACGCTTTTCGATTTATATTTCAAAACAATGTACTATTACATATCGCAAAGAAATAACCAAAACACCTTAGCGCGATATTTTGACGACATTCCGCCGTTGGAAGAATTGGCACGGGAGATAAAAGTTGTGTTACTATACCACAATTTCGTGTTGACTGGACCTCGACTATTTCCAGCAAATATCATTGAAGTCGGTGGATATCACGTAGCTCAAGCGAAACCTTTAACAGGAGTAAGTGATTTTATTAACGTTTTGCGTTTTCTAACTTAGTTATAAAGCGGGATATGGTTATAAACATGAATATTTTGTTGTCAACGACTCTGTAGAAGGTCGGTAGTTAACGTTGTAAGTAGTCCGGGTATTTAATGTCGTTTGATTAACTTGTTCCATTTCATTACAGGAATTAAAGAACTTTGTAGAAGAGGCTCAACATGGGGTGGTATACATTAGTTTCGGTACTACAGTTAAAAGTGGATCGCTGGATCCAGAGAAGACAAAAGCAATTCTAGATGCTATGACAGAGTTTCCGCAGAGGTTTATTTGGAAATGGGATGACAAAGCATTAAAAGTTGATAAGAAAAAACTTTATATTTCTGATTGGTTGCCCCAAGTAGATATCTTAGGTAACAAAAATTATGACAACTAAATATATAATAAATAGACGTTGTTAGAAATAATATTTTGTCAAAACTGCTACTCACCCGATGTTAAACATGACCTTGACGTTGATATGTGAAGTGGTTAGGTGATTGCGTTCTCCAAACAAGGTTAAAACACGCTAACGTCATTACATGGATTTACTGTTTGTATCGAATAAGTATATGTATACTATTAATCCCAAATTATAGTGGCACATAATAGATAATAACAAAATCTGTACTTAATGTGTTTTCCCTTAATATTAAAGCGCATATAAGCATATAAGCCCAATAAAGTGCATACTTATATCATTATCGTAATTATACCATTAAGCTTCGAAGGGAAATATATTCCCAACAATTACCTACTAAATTAAAATTTATGATTCCCTTTCCATGAAGGCGGCCATCTCAATATTTAGTAAAGCAAAATGACCAACTTTAACTAGAACAAATACCTACTAACGAATGCTACTTTGACGTTTTTATTCACATCGGTAACATGTAAATGTCTTCTGAAACAAAAACTTCCGCTAATCACTTCAACCTCACACGCATTGTAATAATTTATGTATACCTACCTGTGAATAATTAGTTAAAATACATTTTAATATAAGTATAGGTAGGTACATCAATATCAACGTCATCCCTATGTGTCGAAATAGTAAACAAATGACTGTCACTTTACTGTTTCAGGTCATTCTAAGACCCTAGCATTCCTGTCCCACGCGGGTATGGGAGGGACCACTGAAGCTATCCATTTTGGAGTACCAATGGTAGCGATGCCAATAGTTGGAGATCAGCCATCGAATGCAGGTTCAATAGAAGAATCAGGACTGGGCATCCAGATTTCTCTCAACGATCTGACCAAGGAAAATCTAGTAGCCGCCTTCAAAAAAGTTTTGGATCCCAAGTAAGTCTCGTGTACAATAAGAAATTTTGTGTGATACTACTATTTTAGTATCTAAGCTAAAAAATATGCCATCAAATGAATATTAAATAAATAATACTTATGTAGGATGTGTACTCAGGTCCCTTCGGAGTCAAGAGTTACGATTATATTGATTTACCTATGGATTTTCATTTTATATTAATTTTTTTTTCTGCCATTATTAGCAGCAACTTACACGCACTTACATTATCGTCATAATTGTGTTTTATTACAGATTCCGAGAAAATGTTAGCCTCATAGCAAAGGCTTGGGACGACCGTCCGGTATCTGCAATGGACACTGCTATATACTGGACAGAGTTCGTTGCAAAATATCCGAATATTAAGTACAGGACCGCGGCGGCGGATGTTCCGTTGTATCAGTATTTAAGTCTCGATGTTATACTGGTTATCGGCTTTCTAGTATTCATAATAATATTTACAGTGTGGTCTATTTTAAAATTATGCTGCGGTACAAAAAAGACGAAGCAAACACAAACGAAACATAAAAAATCAAAGCAAAAGTAAAAGTTGGTTTCATTTTTTCAATTTAATCGAACCCTGTTACAATCGTTATCCACCGGTTTATAGCAATATTTCTTAAAAGTTATACCTAGAGGCTACAATGGTATTAGATATTTTATATATTATGCAAATTTTACACGGAACATAAAAAAACGCAAAGTCAACTTAATAGTCTGACAGTCCAGCAGAATGTTTTTAAACCACTGCGTAAGTATACTGGGAGCACAAGCTTAACCATAGAATAATAGGGACCGACAGCTTGACTTGATGTTAGAAATACGCAGACGTGAATAATCGCCTCATCGCCAATCGTAGAACACCGTGCTTCCTACAGTACGTAATAACCTATCTTAGTAGCTACCTATCAATGTATAATATTAGCGTGTCAAAATTATGAATGAGCATTTTGCCTACACTCTTGTGCCTAATAGGAATCAGATGTCATATTTTACAGCCTCATAGCGAGTCATGTTTATAACCTTAAAAACCCATCAATTCGGAATGTTAGAGAGGTACGGGATTTATATCCTTCATGGTGTAAATACAGGCCCAAAATGGTGTGATATCGAGAGTCTTCTTCTCCTGTCAATCAATAAACTGACATTTTCTTTTTGCTAACCTGTCAGAAAAATGTTCATATTTCAGTTTACAGAAAAATGGATCAACGAAAACGTGCGAAAGTAACGGGGCAAGGGTGAAAATGTTCTCTATTCCAAAACATCCGTTAATTTTCCGTTCATGGTAATTATACGTATATTCAAACCACAGTAGAGACTGACCTTAGCTCTTCCTTAATATTTTCTCACGTAGGTTCACGATGAACTTACGCACTTTGATACGTCAAACGAGGATTAGATTATATATATTTTGTTATGACTGACAATTCTTCTCAATATCTCGTCGTGTACCTCAAATTGGTGTACAACTTTATCAATATTATATGTATTTAATATTGATAACGCGAAGACGTACAAGTCTTCTTTACGAACTTATATGAATAGATAGTAAACTGTATATATTACGTAAGCAGTATTTCGTATGTAGACAGAGCAGGCATGACGTTCTTATTTTCAGTTATAAATTTATACGTATACTATTTAATTAGGTACTAAATGACATGCTTATTTTTAAACACTACAATTACAAGGTAGTTATTTATAAATTACAAGACAATATTACAATATTGTAGAACACGATATTATCTAGTGTCCTGAATACATTAAATATAGTTGTTTTATCTCAAACATATGCCTGTCCCTACTAATTTTCAGCTTCTATCTTGTTTCAGATTGCCTAAAATACTATAATGGCATGTTGCTGTAAGCCCGGTGGTGGACGATGTAAGTGGGACTACAGTGAATCATTAGTATAGAATTATAGATCTAGTTATAAAAAACAACGTAATACTAATAGATTATGTAGTATCCTCAATATACAAGGAGGTAAATATAAAACCATTAATTAATTAACTAAAGGGGCCCTATATGTAAGTACATACTATGTAGATGTAATAAATAAAATACACGAAACTGCAAAAACAAAAACCTTACTGTTTCTTTCAGTAATGTTTCAAATATATTATTATAAGATGCAATACCATATAAATTGGCAAACACATGTTCCCGTCAATGCACATATTTAAATAATACATAACAACAGATAGGTACACCGAATATATTTGCAATACCAAGGAGATTAAGTCACCCGCGACTGGTTTAATGAATACTAAAACAGTTTGAGAATCATGGCTACTTAGGTATTTAGAGTTAGGCAGTTATAAAATAGAATTTGCTGTAAGACTGATGTATGTTTGTATGATATATTAATAAATATAGATATATTATATATGACTGATGTATATATACATATATGTATGTATATTATTTTCTATTCCCATCCCACAAAAGATATACGAGCAATTCATAAAAATTTGGTGCGCTGATAATAATTTATTATCAAGGTATCAGAAAATACGAAAACTGCTTTTCGCCGTTGAAAAATGTCTCATTCCCATTAAAGTATAAAAACTGTTGACTCGTTTATTACCTACTCTCAGAGAACCTAACTGGAAAAAACCAGGTTTAGATAAAGTTATAATCTACAACTGTATTTTATTTCTAGAAAAAAACTAATCTCAATAGCTACGTTAAGGTCCTAGAAATATATTCCTGCTTGCAGTCGTAAACCGAATAATTCGAATATCGAAGCCCACGTGAACATTTTTGTTCGTTGCTTTGGTTGCTTTTATTTACGCACGACAATGATTTTCTCATAGAATATATATTTTTGGTGTATGTAAGTATAAATATATTACATGGCAAATACTTGCTAGACGTCTAACATTGATATATTTTTACATAGCTAATAAAGCAGCAGCAAGTTGCTTAGGGCGGTGTGATCTACCAAAACACAAATGCTTGGACAAGGAAGATGTGAAGCCTGGACCAGTGCCCAAACACATGGGATGGCTTTATACAGCAAAGGATGCGCCTGAACACCAGGTTATACCTCATACTCTTTTTCTTATTATGTCGAACCTCTTGAACAATTCCATATTAGAATAGACTGATTGCGGCACACGGCTAGCGTGTTTTTTTTCTGTGTAAACATTTTGGCGCGTCGAGATTATCTCCGCCGAAGTAGACGTGTTAATCTACAATTTTTGTAACAATAATGAAACACATTTTTACAATGTCCAATATTTGTAACATAAGATTAAGAAATCCGTACTTTAATATAGCTTTTTTTCTATCATAGTTAAGGTGTGGTTGGCGTCCAGGTCACATCTCCTGTCAAGTGCTAAGAAAAATTGAACAACACAATTGTATGAAGGCCGGTGAATGTGCACAATGCCCCTCGGTTTGTTCGCGGCCATCTTGCTGCAAGCCTTGCTGCTTACCACCAAAATGTATAGCTGTATGTCCATCAACTTCATCCTGTTGCAAGCCCCCACCCTGTAGTCAGCCACTCATTAGAATAATTAGACACGGCGGCCAATACAGTATTTGCACCAAACCTTCGAATATCAGCAACGCGCCTTCTGGCCAATATCCACTTAAATATGTCCTAAACACAGATCCTGATGATGCAACCGCAACCAACACAAAATATAGTGTGGAAGCTAAATTCAATGACTATCATTTCGACTACACCAGCTCCCAATCATCTTTTGTCTTGGACTTCTCACCGCCTGAACAAAAGTGCTATAAACCTTGTCCCAAGAAAAGTATAGTATGCATGATTTGTTCAGTAGACAGTAACTGGCCTAATAAAAAGAAGAAAAAATCCAGCAACAAGCAGAGTAAGCAGAAAAAGGAAACCGAGTCAGAAGATAATTGCTGCAAAACATCGTCACAAGAAAGCACACAATCAAAGAAAGAGGATAATAGTGCAGTGAAAAAGAAGAAACAACGAAAATGCAAAAAGCGAAAATGTTGCCATCTCACCGTATAATAGAACAAGTAAAATAAAAACAAACACTTTTAAGTGCATTTAGAACATTTCATAGAATGTGTTTAAGTTGCAAAATGTGAATTAGGTATCCCAATGTTTAGTAGTCCCTTTAGTCCAATGATATCTGGATAAATGAAGCTTATTTTTTCAGTGACTATCAACCACACACTTCAAACCAAAGCATAGTGAGCAATGAGCCTAGGAAAAATCCAATATGGATGATTTTACTCTTAAAACCTAAATTACATCCATGACGGAATTTTGTTTTCTCAAAATTACACACCAACAAAACATGTAAAACCCTTGTTTGGGAGCCATTACTTTTTGTCCAAAATGCATATTATGTACTTACCTACAGTTTTCATTGCATCCATCATAAATTAATTATTGTAATAAAGGATAATTAAGTACCCACCTATATTTTTTCTCTTCTAATTAGCATTACTGGTAACCTAATTCAAAAAACATTTTACTAGACATTTTAAGTGACCGATATTTGTAGCCTCATAAAAAGTTCATACTTCGAATTTAGACAATGCAGAGACAAAGATAATTTTGTATATGGAGAATAGAGAACAAGCAGGGATCCGTCATAAGTGGTTGTTACCAATCAATGATGCAACTCACCTAAGATAGAACTATAGTGTCATTTAGAATTTGCAGAAATAGGTAGGTCTTTTAGTAACATTAGTCCAGCTAATATTTCTCAATATGAATTCAATAGTGTTTAATTAGTAATTTTGTGTTTGTACTTCATACAATTACTTAGTCATTCCACAATATGTTTTAACTCTAAAAGATGGTAACTATATATGACATTATTCAAAGAATACAAAAAAAATGCAACAAGACTTTTATTTGCCAGAATAAAGTCATAAAATAACCTAACTAAATAAATAAATGCCACTTGCAGTATAATATGAAAATTAACTAGGATTGCCCGATTTCTGTGCTAAAGCTAGCATATTCTCATTTGCTATCATCTGGAACTCATGGAATCTTTGTGACACTCGTTGGTTTGCTCGCAGATATTTCTCCATGCAATTCGAAGTGCATTTATCCTGAAATATTTAAAAACATTTATCAAAATTCATTGATTATTTTCACTTGGTAATAATTTGAGTCCAAGATAGATGAGGAATTGTGTAAAGATTTTTAGAACTTTTTATCTAATAGTAAATCACAGGATACACGGAAAATATTACGATGATTGTGCTAACATAATAACCTAAAATATATTGTGCTATATAAATAGTTTTACCTCTGCAGTTCTAAGAGTCCTGGATGTAAAATCATGAACACAATCGTTAAAACATAACTCCGATAGTCTGTTGTACTGCACAAGGAAATCTTTGAACTGTAAAATAAATAAAATTGTAAAACCAATTGAATGCTCTTTTTTACAAATTCTTATATCACAATACGTACTGTTTTAATTTGTTCAGCTTCACTCATTTCAGGGACCGACATTTTAATAGTGCTAGTTATTGACCCTGTTCTGTAACAATAAAAATTTTCTGAATCAATTTATTGAATTCAATTTTTTACATGAAATACACAATTCATTATATTATTCCTCAGGATTTATCGAAATACTATTAGTTTTTATTTGACAGATTATAGGTTAACAGGTTAAGGTTTAAATTTTTTTATTTTTAATGTAGCATGAGTGTAGACTCATAGAGTTCGTAGGAACATTATCTAACCAATATTCTTTTTTATCTATTATACGCGCGGCCTAATATTAATGGCAATTGGGATCGCCTTTTTTAGTAGTTAAATAATAATATGGAAAAACGGATATCACATTTATGTATGTTATATAAAATTGATGTAATTCAATGTGACTGGAAATTACTTTTTGTTGTGTATTCACCGAATAACCACTCAACACAGGTGTCAGCTATCAGCTTTATGCTGCTGAATATACCTAAAATGTTGGTACATGTATTTTATGATACGTAATGTATTTGTAATGTATTTCCACTTGGTGTAACTTATAAATTTATATTCAATGAGTTATTAAATGATTTCAAAGCAACAAACTTTCGTCTTAAAACATTTTAAAATATAAGCTGTCATTGTCAGAAAGACATTCTGTTAAATGCGTCAAGAGGAAAACCTTTAATTTTTGTATTTGTTTAATGTTTATTTATCATAATGATCGATAATGAAGATGAAACGACTACATTTTGTGATTCTGCGGTATTAATTTTTTTCATCTCTAAGTTTATGTACTAATTTGTGAATAAAAAATTATTCATTATATTGTTTTATACAGGCGTCGTTGGTCGAAGGATGTCGATTACCAGTTCGTATGCAAGGAGGCGACGACTGGCCTTTAGCAGAAATTATAAGTATTAAAGAGATACGAGGGAAAAGAGGATACTATGTGCATTATGTGGATTGTATGTATATTAGAAAAACCTGTAATGTTTATATGTTGATTATAACATGTCAATATTGTCGTTTATTATATTCCAGTATTTCAGTAACTGTTATAACAAATAATCAGCTTTTAAGCTATTCTTTTCATTTAACAATAATATTATTTCATTTCCAGAAAAGATCAAAACAAATTGTTTAGGCTTAATAAAAACTTACTGGAAGCCATGAATTTAAAAGCCGTTTTTAATAAATATTTGATGAATTAATTATTACAGTTAACAAAAGATTGGATGAATGGGTCGGAGAGTCATGGTTGGATACTCGGAAAGTACAATTCCCTAGGCGAGATGGTGCCCCCACGGGTGGAACGACAACTCCAAAGAAGACTCACATAGGCTCTGGAGGTGGCATGATGCCTCACTTTTTTAGTATGTTTGTTTTGCTTTAGTAAAGCTTTTATGATAATTGTACAGTACAGATGTTGAGTCATCTCTATGATTTCAATAGAGTATTGAAATAGTAGAGATGACTCGATAAGATATTTTGTTGCAAGTAGCAGCTCAATTTTTAAATATTTTACTTTGTAGTAAATAATATGCGTAATTTTGCACAACTATTATGTTATTATTACCATTTTTATTTCATTTATATATTATATCATAGGACATTTTAAAAATAGTCCAAATGATGTAATCTTGTCTGTTATTATAAACTATAAAGTTAGTAATGAAAAGTATATTATGTATTTAACTTTACAGTGTATCCGTGAAGTAGCTGTGATAGAGTTGTTGATTCGTAGAGTATGAATGAATGATGTGTTATATCACTGTACTTATTTTTAGTACTGTAACTCTTTGTTTGTATAGAAGTATTATATGTAAATTTAACCTCTTCTTCAATTCTTCCCTTCCATATTCAATATTAGATACTGAATATTATATCCGGGTACTAGAATATTATTTAAAACAAATTATGAAATCAGTCCTTTTTCTCTATACTTGCAGTCTATAAGTGAAAACAATTATGCTGTTTGGATTCATCAAACACATTTTTCAAAAAATCCAGGAAAATTGGTCTACTTCAACATTTCACCTGCTCTGTTGTGCCTTATTGTTCCTATAAAATAGGCAACTTTCTTTTGTATAATAATTGCAATAATAAAAAACCTTTTAAATTTCTACGTCACATTCAAAGGTGTCTATATGTGTATACAAATCATTGAGTGCACCTTTTAACTGTACAAATTTCTGTGTTTTTAAAATGAAATAGAACCTTATTTAATGGATAAAGAAAACTGGTAAACAATCTGTACATTTACAAAGCTCTCAATTTTTCTGAACACTATACATAACATATAGAGCAGAGTAAGAGAGAAGGGATGTCATAATATATCCAATATGATATGATAAGGACTGATAATAAACAGAAAACATTGTTCTAATACCCCTATTTTTTAAAGAGATATATATATATAATAATATATATATAATAAGAGATATATATA
>DWDX01001677.1:0-17632 GCA_018245675.1 Agara michaeli | reverse complement strand
TCAGCCCGATCCGTCTAGTGGTTTGGGCTGTGCGTTGATAGATCACTATGTCAGTCAGTCAGTCAGTCACCTTTGAGTTATATATATGTAGATAATAGTACTGCTTATTTTTAATCTGTTGTAACTGTATTGTTGAGATTAAACAATTTCCAGGTGTGATCAAAACGCTGCAAACTTATTATCGGTGGACCTCACCACCGCCAAAGAGAAGAGTCACATCCGGTCGTTCTTCAACCGGTGCCTTCAAAGACTTAAGGAACCTGATCAAAGACTTCCCCAGGTAAGCATTGCTACCGATCTCATCAGTACCGTTTCAAATTGCACTTTCATGGTCTACAGTACTTACTTAACTCAATGATGCTTACACTGCATGCTATGCCCCATTATTAGTCTCCGGGATCAGTACGGATATTCCCTCCTCATATCAAGTCAACGTGATGTTGAGACTAAAATAGTACATCTTGTTTATTAGTGACATATACATAAGCGTTATTACCATTCCAACTCCGCCCCGACCACGCCCACTGTCCGTGCTGTTAGTTTAATATAAACGTTTTTTTCAGATTATCCGCTTGCAGAGGGTTTTGGAGAATGGCATAGGCGTTCATCACAGCGGTATACTGCCGTTGCTGAAGGAAATAGTTGAAATGCTATTCCAAACGGGTCATGTAAGTCACGAGGGGTTTTAGAAGGATGCCAATTATTTGGGTAAAGCATGGGCTAGGTGATCACATATGTGTATTACCTGTCTTTTTAATTGTATGATGAGTATCATAACGGATGACTAACAATAAACAAATACAAGCATTTGCTCATAGAAGACAAGAAATAAAGAGTTGGTGAACTCGTTTCTATGGTGTCTTTGCTTAACGCGGAGAACAATTCTCTCCGAGAAATATGGGACTTTTAAGAGGCACGCTACACTCTTTCAAATCCAGGAACAATTAGCCACTTCTATAGCATCATTTATCTTGCGGTAGGTGGCGCTGGTTAATTTTTCGTATAAATTGTATTCAAATGACAGGTAAAAATTCTGTTCGCCACGGAGACGTTCGCCATGGGAGTGAACATGCCCGCGAGGACGGTGATCTTCGACGAAATAAAGAAATACGATGGCGTAGCGTCGCGCACCTTGGTCCCCGCCGAGTACATACAGATGGCGGGGAGAGCGGGCAGGCGAGGTATGTTTATATTAATAAAGAATTGTACAATAATAAACACTGAACATTAATGACGTTTTTAAAAAAAAAAATTAATAATTTAAATTGAAAATTATGCAAATTTAATGTTAGAGACGTCGATAATATTTAATTTCAACGATTTCTTCAATGTTTGCCAAGCTCTTAAACGACTACCAATAATTATTTACCTTTATGTGGCCAGTACCTATTCCTAACACGCAGTTTGTTTGTAAACTTTTCTTATCTCTTCCGTTCCCTAACAGAAGTGTGTTATTCGTCCATCGATGTCCGCTTAATTTAGAGCCCAAAATATTCTCGTTGGAAATATTCCAAATCGTTTATACTACAGTCCTCTATACCGCAGGTCTCGATAAGACAGGCACGGTGATAATACTGTGCAAGGATGAGGTGCCTGACCAGATGACGCTGAAGGGTATGATGTTGGGGATCCCGCAGAAACTGTCTTCACAATTTCGTCTCACATACGCCATGATACTGAGTCTTTTACGGTAAGTATTACATACAATATATTATGTACGTTCAAATATAATACATCCTTGTATGAGAAATGTTCAGTGGTGATCACACTTTCGGTCAAACCTTATCCATGATATGAATAAATACGACATAGGACAAGAATTAAAGAACATATAAGATATTTTTTTTTGTATTCAATCTGCATTAAAATGTTAATGACAAGATTGTACTGAGCGAAATGGGACTGGACGATATTCAGCATTGACCCACTTAAAATTATTATTGGTTATCCTTTTAGAGCAGCAACGGTTACGGTACTGGGTATGATGCAGCGGTCGTTCCGCGAGTTCAACCAGATCTGCCAAGCCGACAAGAACAGGAAGCAGCTGGAGCTGGCCGAGAAGGAATATGCCGAGAAGTGCAGCACGCCGCTAGCGGCCCACCTCACTCCGCTGTCGACGTTCTACGACACCGTGTCAGCGTACATCGACACTTTGAACGAAATCATGCCGATACTGCTGGGTCAGGCGAAGGTCGTGAAGGAATTGGTCGCTGGCAAGGTGCTCATATTCTCAGCGGGCCCGTACATCAATCAACTCGGCATTTTATTGAATACCAGCGGTGAGTTTTGACGTAGGTACATAAACATTACATTTAAGTGTTGTGTCAAATAAAAAGGTAACAAACACGTTGATTATCTAATTTTATATAATCTCTACAGCTTAGAGTTTTTTATTTTGCGATATTAAGTATTGTTGTGTTCTGCTGTCTTAGTGTTAACGCCTCGTGCAACTTTTTTTTATAAATTTTGTTCTTCGCAGGTCCCCGTCTGACTCCTTACAAAGTACTTGCTCTTAATACCGCAGAAAAAGACACTGCCAAATACAACTTCGAAGTAGATGAAAATTGGTATCGAATGCTCAGTTTCTCTGCTCAATATGACTACATAGGTATAAATAAAATGTAACCATTAAATGCAATTACAATCTTTCTAGCGCCATCTCTTTCTGACTCCTCTCCCTTTTTTGTATATGCAAAAAAGCGAAAAAGGAATTTTAGCCGAAAAAAGACTTTATTATTTTATTTCAGGCACAGATGAAAGTACAATGGATCACACCATTCTGTGTATAGCACCAAAGAACATAGTAGCACTGACTAAAATAAACATAAAAATTGATGCCAATCTCATCATTAAAGATTGGGAGAATAGACAAATTCCAAGGTATACATTTTATATGCTTTTAATATTATAGAAATTATATATATTTTTTAAGATGTGTGAAGTCTGTAAATCCGCACTCAGCCAGCCTGGTAGACTATCTCGCCAGGACGGAATATTTTCTCTGTCATGTCACTAGAACCATAGATCCCGGTATAGTTATGTAACATGAAACAGTATGCGATAACGCGCAGGTTCCGCGACGCGCCGCCGGGCGCCAGCTGCGCGGGCGCGGTGCAGGAACTGCTGCGTGCGTCGCTGGCGGCGCGCGGCGGCGGCCCGCTCGAGCGCGTCAGCCTCACGCACGCGCTGGCCGTCACCAGCGGCGAGATCCTGCACGCGCTCGACAACATGAAAACGTTACAGGTCACTGGATCATTCGCTTCCTCCACTAACATTTACGGTCGACTAGCTTGTAATGTGTTTGAACAAGTATTATGATGTATATTTATTATAGACATTTGAATTAAAAAAAGAATTCTACAAACACTATAATTTACTTACATAAAAACTTTACGTCCTTATAGCGTACCATTCGTCTGAATATTTATTATAAACATTCATTAATAAAATTACATTTTACAGGCACAAATAGAAACGGTAAAAAAAGCTACCGATATCGCGAACTTCAAATCGGAGTTCGCCATTGTGTACGAACGCAAGCAGTGCGAGCGGACCCGCGACAAGTACAAACGTTTACTGTCCTACGAGAATCTGGCTCTCTATTCCGATTACCAAAGAAGACTGCTAGTGTTACGTGAATTGAACTATATAGATGAACGAGACGGCGTCATACTAAAAGGCAGGGTAGCCTGCGGAATGGGAACGAACGAACTGATTATATCCGAATTAGTGTTCCGCAACGTCTTCACCGATAAAAATCCGGCGGAAATAGCCGCTTTGCTCAGCTGCTTCGTGTTTCAAGCGAGGACGAACGTCGAACAGAAGTTAACAGAAAAATTGGCCGAAGGGGTGAAGATGATCGATGAGATTGATTCGGAAATATGCATGATCGAATCTAAGTACATGGTTAGTATAATATTGTTATGAATATTTATCACTCTCCTGTCCCTGTTGTTGGTGGTTTTTGGATCTGAGATATTAAGTACTTCTTTATGTGCGTGTGTTCATTCATACGAGTATGTGTGTTTCAGGTGGAACAATTCGAAAGCCAATCCGAGAGACTGAACTTTGGTCTTGTGAGAGTGGTTTACGAATGGGCGTTGGAGAAGCCGTTTGCGGAAATCATGGACCTCACAGATGTGCAAGAGGGAATCATCGTGAGATGCATCCAGCAGTTGCACGAGGTAACCCAAGACTGCATTGACTTTTTGCCGTGTGAATCTATAAGGAAAATAGCACTTGCGCGGATATTCTATGCTCTGATAAACTTACCAAAGATAATTGTATGGGCATGGTATACCAAGAATAACAAAAATATCTTGGACTTGCACCGCCTGTACTATGGTAGCCAGACAGCTGATAAACTACATATATACATGCTTTATAATACTTATATAAAAAATGTTATTACATCGAGACAGAACAAATGTGCTCATTACACAAATGTATGTCCTTCAGTTTGTCCAGAGAGTCACTAATACTCCAAGATGCCAGCTAATGCTGCAATAAACGAGCAAAAATTTTATCGTCAACTTGGCTTACACTGAGAAGGTTGCTATTATTTGTAAATTCTTCAACTGTTATGATAAGCGAATTAACTGTTTTATATTTACAGCTATTAGTTGACGTAAAAGATGCAGCGGTGGCCATCGGAGATCCCAAACTTCAAGCAAAGATGGCGGAAGCATCGGTCGCCATAAAGAGAGATATCGTGTTCGCTGCGAGCTTGTACACTACTCAAAAAGAAGCAGTTACATAATTTGACTTAAATCCAATCTGACTTCGCCGACTGTTTGGACATACTTCTTCGGTTCTTGTCAAAGCAGTCTCAGACAAATGGAGCTATAGAACATCTACCAGCATATACTGCAAGGAGTGTACAAATTTCCCAACAGTATAATTAAATGTGACCTCCTGAATTTAATGAACACACTCAGAGATATAGTTGTGTGTATCTTTTTATATGGTAACTCTGAACTTTGTCTGCGTTATTAATTTAAGAATTCTACATTGCATATTTTTTAATAAGTAACTTGTGCCCTTAGTACTTTTAGGCTTCAATTCAATGGATTACATTTTATCTATGTGTATATGCATATGCTTAATTTACATAAAAGTCTGTTGATGATTTTTTTATGTGTTTAATCTATAATAATCCAATATCCACCTTGAAATACAAATTCTTTGATATGAATTAAATTATTTGTCCGAAATTATTGAGATAAAAATATTTATACTTACACATTTAATGTTATTTCGTTCATAATATTATATCCGATTATCGAAATGACTGTGTGCATGCTTTATTTATTTTTGTATCAATGAAATTAAATACTTGATTAAAAATGCGTTTCATTATAATCATACTATTCCATCTGAACCACTACCGTCAATGCGTATTACACTTAGGTTATTATTCATTTATTGCAATATTATGGTGACATTTAATGCCTTAGTGAGCGGTGCCTGTGAGTGCAAAGGGATCGTTCAGGTATTACGTAAGTAGGATGTGATATTTAACCCCCTCCACTTTGTTAGCGAAAATAAGCAAATGTCTTTCTCCCCTCGCTTATACGAAAACTTCGATATACATGTTTTTAAATATATTCAGATTTCTTTATTGATTCTTTATTTATATGAATTTATAGCAGATTTAATATATAATCAAAAATTGCTAATATTTTTATACATTATATTTCAATGTTCATTAGTAAATGATATATTTTTTTAAAACAGTACATTCAAATTAATTGTCCTCAGTCTATGATTACCTTAGATTGGATGTTATTGTTAGTGTTTCGATGTGTAATTGCTTTTTTACGGTTGTGTTCTTTCAGCCATTCTTCCAGTTGCCATATTCGTCTGAATTATGACCTATTTTTAGCAAAAAAACAAACCTAATTTAAAAAATCACTTATTTTTTAAATTTAATTAACCTAAGAAACGGCAGAGTAAGTGGTCACCGTCGCCTATGGACATGTGCAACACCGGAGGTATCATTACTACAACTTAGATAGATCTCCTCGACTCCGTTATCATAAAAAATAAGTCAAGCAAAGACCCTCAAAACACATTTAGTGCTTACGTAACATTTAAATGACCCCAGGAACAGGTATTAGTAATTCATTAAAAAAATAATTAAAATACACGCATTAGAACTCAACTTTCCTTTTTTTATTGTACTATTTTGTATGTTTAGATTAATAATACAAAACGGATAAGTGTCCCCATGCCTGTATGTCTGGTCACGTACAAGTTGAATTTTAATCGCTACTAAATATAAAACAAAGTCGCCTTCTGCTGTCTGTACGCTTAAATGCGGTTTTTACAATAGACAGAGTGATGCAAGAGGAAGTTATATATGTATAATATATGCAAACTCCATTCATCTGTCTGTTAAGCTTTCACAGCTATACCGCTTGGCTGGTTGTAATGAATTTTTTTATATAAATGAATATCTATTTGATTTTTTGATCAATGACTGGTAAATGAACTGATGGTAAGACGCCATTCGATCAGTTTAGTGTTTTGTGGGCTCTTTTATTAAATACATTTAGTATTTTTATAACTTCAATATGTACTTCGTTATGCCTATAGCAAGTAACTTATAAAAATCATGATACTTGATAAGATTAAAATTCTATTCCTTACATGTTCATATCAAAAAAGAAAAAAAATGTAAGAATAAATATATGTTTTTTACCAACCATCTAAATGGTTGGTTTTTTCTTTTTAGATTGACATCAAAATATACATCTAAAATAATATGTGTTTCACTTCTGCCAGAGGTCCCAAGCGGGCGCTTTTTAAAAAACATGTATACAATCGATCGATAGTCGTCCGCTTCTAAATTTTTGTTAGACGGTGTACTATTTAATTCAGTTTTATTAACGTCTTATAAAAAAAATACGAAATGCTAATAGATCTTTTAAAAATAATTTTAATCTAGTCATAAAATTTTAATTAAAGCACGGGACCTACGTGTGGAGGAATCAATTAAAGTGGGCAAAAGTGACGTGACAGAGCTAAATGATAATGGTGGATTTACGTCAATCACAAAATATGAAGGTAAAACGGAACGTTTTATATTAGAGTCATTCAGAATTTTTCTTGCGAAGAAGATTGTCTATATAGATGACTTGTGTAAATTCAATGTTGATTTGAATTATATATGACGAGACAATAGTGATCACTTACGATAGTGTTGTCATTTGTAACAGTTGTGTTCATGTGGACATCGATCTCTAAGGATAATTGTTAACAGACTTAAATGATTAAGTGATAGTAAATCCTTCAAAATGATACAGGACGAAGAGTATGAACAAATTGAGCTACCCCCAGATAGGATTACAAAGTTGGGGTTCCAGCCACAAAAAGAAATTTTGACGAACCATGTCCTGCCATACGCAAGTGAACTGGATGAAGAGTCCAACGTGTTTTTGGAACAGGTGAAGATAAATCTGGGCAAGGCGGTAATGCTACGTGAGATGAAGCCAGGCTGCGGAATATGGTCATCCAGGCTCTTGAAGTAAATATTACATTGCAAATTGTCATCATATGTAAATCTCTATCTGTTCGCATCATCATTATATTCTTCAGACATTTTAAATAGTTTATAGTAAACGATTCTTGAATAAAGTGCAACTACTTTAATAAAAAATTTGGTATATAAACAATTAATTTGGCATTTACAGAAGTGCTAGTCACTGTCAGACTTTAATTACATTTTAGAAACGAAATGATGCCACAAATGTTGCAAAAAATACTGAATGATGATAATATCAGAAACATGCGTCTATATTTAAAGATACCACTGTGTTTATGTTGATCTTAACCTTTGGCAACATATTGTTGACCATGTCTTGAATACCTGGCGGTGTCCCAGAACTTCCTTCACCTTACACCTGGCATTGCACCGTTCACTTTTATTACAGAAAATGATAATAATGTACATAGTATCTTATTACAATTATATTAGTACAATAAAAAACAATATATTTTTAATCATCAATATCTGTACATTTCTCTTTTGTAAGAAATTCGTACTTATGAGTCTAAATTAATAACAGTAAATATATGTATATTAAGTATCAGATAATTACTCCCTTCATTCGATTCCACCCGATGCCTTAACACACTGCACAAATTATTTATAATGAATAGTTACTTATGTTTAATATAATTAATCATTATTCTTAAGAAGAATTATGGCTTACATACAATTATAAATATATCGACTTATGTAGAATATTCTACTACCATTCAATCACATATGAATCTTCTTCTATAATTTAGCTTAATGAAAATGCTAATGGTTTGGATTGAACGGTTATTTTACTATACATAACTTCATTGTCATAACCATCAAACATTTTATTGTTCTGCTGTCGACAATGTGCCTCTTCTCAAAATGAGAAGGGCCAAAGCCCTAATCTAGCTCATTGGCCGGGTGTGCATTGGTAAAGTTTACACACTTTAGAGAATGTTTTGGACCAATTAAGCTACATAGGATTTCTGTTAATGTTTTCCTTCATTTTGATATACAGTGATAGTTACACATACATAAAAAACACGTAATTTTC
Source organism: Agara michaeli (assembly GCA_018245675.1). Classification (NCBI taxonomy): domain Eukaryota; kingdom Metazoa; phylum Arthropoda; class Insecta; order Lepidoptera; family Hesperiidae; genus Agara; species Agara michaeli. The sequence goes on along the minus strand of DWDX01001677.1, from coordinate 9,050 downwards.
TATAGACATACGTGCATGCCAGGAATTATATACTAGAAAAGATAGATGTCGGCTGATGATGATGATAATGATGATGACATCATGTTACATGTCACACGTCTTTGATAATGGAAAGTATACATTGCAAAACTTGTAACTTGATAAATATATGATTTTCTTAAATTACATCACATGAATTGCTTAATTAATATTGATTAATTTGATCTTGGATAACGATGCAACCAAATGGTTGATAATGTGGACTGAAAAGCTAAAAGGAGGGTATTGATTTTGACTGGTATGAATGTATGTATGTTCAGCTGTTCCCATATGACTTTTAAACTACTTATAATAATGTAAGCTATAAGTTATCATTGGAAGTATTTTGATCGTCCACTGGTTATAGGCTATTCATAATTTTTTTTTTAGTTTACTCCTTAATAAACTATTTGAGTTATAAGGCCTGATACGTAAATGTTATAAGGAGTAAAATCAAGTGTAACATGTAAAGGATGTGACCTCAGCCGCTTATGGCAACTAACTACTCTATGGCATCGTTTCCTGCCTAATTTTAGGTTTAATTTCTGGTAGAACACTTGGAATGACTAGATATTGTTTTTTTTTTGTTTTTGACCAATGACTTATCATTGTCATTGGCATTGTCATTGGTTGTCAAACGCACGTAACAAATCAGAGGTGCGTGCCAGGATCGTACCCTAATCCTCCGGAATGGGAGGTTGGATTGTAACCACTAGGCTATCACTGTTTCTACAACTACAACAACGACAACAACAACACCAACATAACGTCACGCGAGGTCCCTAACGGGGATATGATATCACTGTTTCTAATTCATAATAGTAATGTATAAAGTGACAATAAAAAAAGAAAATATTTTTCCACCCCAATTCTTTATCAGTACCATATTTCTAAAATCATTTATACTTACAGGTACCTAAGAATCTATGGATTAAAATTTAGCAAAGAAGACCATATAGCTTTGATTAAGTTAGCATATGAGATTATTCTTATACCGGAACTTGAACCCTGCAAGGTCTACAAGTTTATCACTGTATTTGTCTTGCTCGCCAAGTAAGTATCCTTGCTGCTACAATATATTTTTTATGTAAACAAAATAGTAAATAAACAGACAACTATCACATGTGGCCAATACCGTCCATTAACAGCTGCAAACAAGCTCATATATCACTAGAAACGTGTGTTACTGTCAATTAGTTCAATTAGTATTAAATCTTAATAAGAATACGGTTTGTAAGTATTCATTGGTGACGAGAAGCAGGATTGTAATTTGTTTATCGCAGTTATATCTCTGCCAACTGCAGGCAGTGTTTCGCCAAATGGTTCAAGTAACGACATTGTATTAGAAAATTGAATATTTTAAATCTTTCCAGAAAGAGGCATCTGATTTCACCGGACGAGTTGACGCTTCCGTGGCGTCCGCTGTACGAACTTGGCAATAAGATATTCAACAGCAGTGCCAGTCACGTTGGGATGTATCACTACCAACCGTATGTTTTTCAGTATTGTATTATTTATTTATTTTTTAATCATTCGATAGGCCCGTGTTGTAAAGCTATATTGGTTATAAAGCTGTTCACTATTATATTATGTGCATAATGTTAAGTGTTGTTACTCACTGTGATATTATGTAACATTACTAAGCAACTGTAATTAAATTCGTGCAATATGTGTCCCATAACAATAGCCAAGCTAATACTGCAAGCTATTTTCAATGTGTTGAAAATGCTATCAACAATATTACAATGTACAGGAAAAGAACTCATTATTGTGTTTCAAAGATGGAGACCGTTATATTACGTAAATGAGTTTTAATTGCTCTTTAAAATTGTCCAATAATATATAGGATTGAATACAAATCTTAAGGCAAGTTTATTCTAATTGCATTATATTCATTCCGCGTCCTGTCGCTGTGGAATCTTTATGAATGAATCTTTGTAGGTCCTAAACTAGTGAAGAAATATGTAAAAATATATTCTGTTCTGCATTACATTTACCTGAATAGTAATCCTATGGGAGACCAAACGCGTAGGTATTAGTCGTTGCTGATCTCGCTCTGGGGGCATTATTTTCTTTTAACAACGAAAATTATGCGCGTAGTGTGTAACTTCAGTGGCAGTTAGTCGCGCTAATATCAGCGAGCAGCACCGATAATGTACAATCATGACAGGGCTATCGATGTTTTGTTACAAATTCGTATATTTAATTAGACACGACATGTCTGTTTAGGCGAAAAAATGACAAGAAAGAAGGCAATATTCTCGATATGATACGCAAATTGCTGTCCGGCCGCGGGCTCGATGACGCTCTAAGCTTGTTCGGACTCGTACCAAACGCCGACAATGAACTGCCAACGTAATTTGATCCATATATACTGGTGTGCTTTTGTAGAATATCGGGCGGTTGGGATCATATCTGTCCACCATTCCATCTTGTCACAGTTATCAGCACCGTATCATGTATGGCGGGTGTGGGGCAAGGTGTGCATGTGAAGGCTTTCTATGTCCCAATTGTGGCGTCCGCGGTAGCTGTACAGTTTTATGTGTGTTCCAGATCGTTGGAGGGGTCGTACGTAACAATGGTGAACTGTGCCAAACCGTAAGTAAAGCTCACGTTTTTATTTATACATAGACCTTTCACTTTTTTGAAAAAAAAACCTACATTCTGAACTGCTGTTTCTGTTATTTTCAATTTTGTAAGAATTTTGACCTCAAGCGACTCCAAGGGAGCAGCGTCACGAATAATTTAAGATCACGTATATCACGACGGTTGAAACAAAGAGTTGACTAATATTTTGCATTCCAGATACTTTGAAGTGAGCGCAACAAAGGAGATCCTAGAAGAGATGCTTCCACAAATCCCAGTGTGGGGTTCCGCCCCTAATCGTAACGATACGCACATCATGGGTCAACTCGTGATGTTCTTACCCAACGGCTTGCAGACAAAGTACGCGGCGCATGGCCACGAGCTCTGGTTGGATAAACTAATGACTATATGGGACACGTGCTACAACTCCCAGTGCGGTGTGTCGGTAAGACTGAACAGCAACGATTCGCAACATTCTCATAAGAACACGACATGCATGTATGTTGTCACTTACACAAGTATATGTTTGTATAATTCAGGTCCATTGTCCATTATAAAAAAGTGTTTAATTCCCTTTTTTCCCTAAACTGTAAGACCCTCCACTAAATGACATAAGACAGAAACTTAACAAACCAGCTTTTAATGACGTCACCTTGATATCACTAGCAGCGAACGTTATATGCTAACCTACCCAACTTCCCAATTCTCCGTAAGTTGTGAGACTGGCTTTCACTATGTTATAAATGAGCATAATGTGGCGCCATCTTTTGTGGGTAATTGTAGAACACGTTTAAACTAAGTAAACATTTCCAGGAGTTAATAGACGTGTTCGCTAACTTGGCCAAGAGGAATCCCGGCGCCGTGGACTGGTCGCCGTACGTGCCCAATATGTTCGCGAGATTCTTACATGCCCTCAACTTGCCTGTCGGCTATAAGGATTTGCAGTACAGTAGAAACCATTCCCTTGGTATGTTACACATATAAAGAATGTATGTATGTCTTTTTTTCTAAAAAATGTCTTGAAATGAGTAGGTATCTATAAATCGAAATGTCTTAAAAACTTATATAGTTTGTAGTTGTTGTAAAAAAAATAAAATTATTGGAATTGTTTAAATTGCGTAATATGTAATGCGCCAGGTTAGGTTGAAGAATATGAAGATTCAATTTTTATTTAATCAATATTGAATCGATTTAATGCATTATTTCTAAATATTAAAACCGAGATATTCTACTTCCGTTGAAAATCCATATTTTTTAATGTGTAAACAGTACAAAAGTGTTAAGAGAAAAAAGTTTTTTCCCAGATGCAAAACAAGTAGCTACGTGGATCGTGTGGACCATCTGCCCCGACGGCGTGGTCATCAAACATCTGCGCTCGTTCCTCGGAGGCGTCGAGAGCTACCTGCACAGCGCCAACGCCGGCCGCTGGTCCTACAAGCTAAGAGACCTCCTGAGGAAACTTGCTAGAGAGTTTCTTAATAGGTAAAAAGCTATTCATTCTCTCTCGGGAATACTGCTAACCTTATGTATATTATAGAAAACAGAGGCATCCAGATGTAATGAAATTACATGCATTTTGAGCACGACATTATGTCACCTTCCAATACTATATTACTTAAATATTTGGTCAAATTAGTTCACATCACACTCTAACCAAACAGTCATATAATCGCACACTCGCTAAACGAATTATAATGCTTTTCAGGGTTCGTCGAGAACGCGAGAAAAGGTATAAAAAGAGCTGGGAGAATCAAACTCCGGAGTCATATAAGCTAAGGGAGGAAGATATAACGGAGTTCGTTAACGTAGTGCTGGAGCCGACGTTTCAAGCGGTGTACAGTCGTAGCGGCGCTCTCGACATATCCAACGCCCTGCAAAGCCTGGCGACGCTGAGACCGTCGATAGTGATTCCGCCGTTGCTGGACAGACTGAGGACGGCGCTCACGTCGCTGACGGAGCCGCACCGAGTCACGGCCGCCATGGCGGCGGTGGCCGCGGTTTCGCGGCCCATGCTGCGGGGGCCGGACGCTGACTACCTGGACGGGCCGACCCACGTCGTGCCCTTCCTCATGGCCGTGCTGCCCGGCCTGGACCCTAACGACATCAAGAAAACTGTAGTTACCTTACAGTTCATTCTAATGTTCAGCGGAATGGTGCCCTTCATAGATTGCAGTTCCGCCCCCGAGTACTGGTCGGATTTGACGGAGGAGGAGCTGCTCACGTGCGAGTTGACCGCTCAGTTTGAAGATTTCGTGCTACTGTTCTTGGATAGATTGTTCATCATTATACAGTCTAGCGTGATGGAACACGTCCGCCTGGAGACTAAGGACCATGAGCTCGTGCGCAGTAAAACAGACGCCGTAATGGAAACCGCTATATCGTCGGCGGCCACCACCGTGCTCATGCAGTGCTCGCCCAAGATATTCCGAGAGGCTCTCAGGAAGTTTAAATCGTTCGCCACGGAATCGACGTTCGAAACCAACGTGTCCGGTAGCATGATTGGCATGTTGTTGCGCGTGTTCGCTCGAATCGATTCGGAGACGACTCTGGCCGCTTTGTTACCTCAACTCTGCGAGGAGTTGGGCGATCTGCTCTCGACCGATGAAGCGTTGCACGAGGAGAATCCTCCTAGAGATCTCGTCTACAGGCTCGTTTTGTTCATGCACTGTGTCGAGTGTGACGGCGTGGTATTACTGAAGTACATGCCCCAAGTGTTGGGCGTGTTGGATAGAGCGTTGAAGCTTCACTCGAACTACGCACAAATGAGAGCCTGCGACGCTCTAAGCCACGTGCTCAACTCGCTCAGTTATATAGACCTGAGGGAATGGAAAAGCATACCGAAGGATTTCGGTACGGCGCCTAAGGAGTGGCTACCTATCAGGGATTGGGGTCGCGGTTGTTTTCTTAAGGACACCGATTTCAAATGGCACATACCGTCTGCGGAGGAGGCCGAATGCGCACAAATGTTAGTCGACAGGTATTTGAAACCTGAATTGAACAGACTGCGGCAGTGGATCGGCGGCGAGAGGCCGATGTGCCGTGAACGGAGATTGAGAAGTTTTCACATAATCGATTCTGTATTGTCCTGCAGCAACCTCTTACCGCAGCCGGAAGGAGAATTCGTTAGGTTGTAAGTACGACATTTTAATTTTTCCAACCATCGTACAATCCTTAGGTATAATCGGATTATTTTATTGGAGTTCTTCCGTTTCTTTATTAATATTGCAATAATCATTAGACGTTCTCGAAGTTTCTTCTCAACTGCTGTGATAAAAACCCTATTTCAATATCCATCGTACGGGCTATATATGAGGATCTTTTTACAGAAATCTATTTCATCATAATGGTGAGAAAACGAAACATTCTTACATTCACAATTACACTGAAAAATGTCTGTTCCAGCACGGAATCCCTCGTCCCATCCTTGAGTATGCCCTTTGTGAGTGGTGTTAAGTATTCAGTGACCTTGGACGGCAAAAACATACGCATGGTGCTCACCGAGCTGATGAAGGAAGTTCAGGAGCGCATGTTGGCCGACAAGACGGACGACACACGCGGTCTCGAAATGCTCATACAGGTATAAATTTAAATAGAACCGTCTTACTGCCCAATCTCAGTCATACCCCGCAAAATCGTTGTGATGAATGTTTTTCAGTTTAATCAATAATATTTGCTATTGATGTGTTTTGAATGTCGCTACAAATGATCGTAATAGCCATGTTATACTGCCTAGGTGTGGGAGCGCATAATAGTGCTGAAGGGGCAGCGGATGGGCCCGGGGCTGGAGGCGCGGATTCGCTCGTACAGCGCACTGGAGCGCGCGCTGGACGGGCGCGGGGGCGTGGCGGGCGACGCGGCGGGTGCGGCGCGGCTGCGCATGCTGCAAGCCAACGCTGCGCGCCTGCAGGACGAGAGCCGCTTCGACCTGTTCTGCGACGCCGGGATCGATCCCTCCGCGCTTCAAGTCCTCGACTGCTTGTTCGACCTGTCCATTAACACCTATAGTTCGGTAATTAGTACTCCTTGTTGCGACAATATCTAAACTGAAACTTGAAAACGAAAAAGAAGCATATCCAGCAAACCAGCAAGAGCGACGATCGGGCGAGAAGCATTTTATCAATTCTAAATTATATGAACTAGTCAATATTATTATTATATTAACTATCGAACGTTCTGGACGTATTAGTCTGGCTTAAAATACGGTCATTAGGCGATATAAAAAAAGAACTAGGACACATATTGACCTCATACAGTCTACTTTCCAAAATCTCTTTGTCGTTCTGCCACTTAGAATTTACAATCATTATTTTAAATATGAAAAACTGTACATAATAATATATTATGTTTCTTGTAATCACTTACACAACAATACACATTGTTATAAACGAAAGGGTAACATTTCGGTTAATAATCTAAATATTTAAACAGACAAAATTTAAATCACTTTATATAATAATAAAGCGTTATATGAATATATCTATCTACAGGTCCGTATGCTAGCGCAAGCCCGACTATACTGGTTATTGAGCCACTACTCATACACCTACCGAGCTGTGGTACCGAAACTGACGAAGCTCCTCAACGAGGGGGGCGAAGGGGACGAGTGGCACGCTCGCCACAAGGGGGCGCTGTTCATGCTACTGGGGCCCCGCTCCGGCCCTATCTTGGCGAAACCGGACTTTCAAGTGTTAAAGACGCTGTGGCCTGCGGTTTTGAAAACGCCTGTCAGCGAGAAACCAAGCATTATCAGGTAATGTGGTATTATTCTCTTGAGCAGACGCACTTGTACGTTTAACACGTTTAAAGCGTTTAACGCAGGGAATTTGTATCGATGAATTTTCGTGAAGTAATTAAATGTACATTTTATTCTCAGATTAGAGCAGGCGTTCAGTGATTCGCTACATCGTAACTTCACCTCGATCAACACAAGGCTCGTCTTCTCGGACACAGCCATCGAAACGGCGAAGCTTCTACTGGACGATTCGCATTTAAATGACCCTCTGTTCATGGAGCAACTGGAACATGCCGTGGAAACAGAGAAGGCCACGGCCGTCAAAACGGAGAGGCTGTACAAGGAGCTGTTGGAGGAGTTGGTCGACGTGGCGGAGAGTTCCAATGTGTGAGTAGACCAGGGGCGACCATTTCACTCGCCAGTAGTACGAAATAATTGTACTTATACTAACGGTCATTTTTATGGTCTCGTGTTGTTAATGTACCCGATCACTAGGCTGAAATATTCCGTCCACTATTTTCTAAACGATGCTAGACTATTTTTATGACGTATCAAAATAGTCTTTGAAAATACTTTTTGCCTTTGTCTCTAATGCTGGAAATGCTGACCCTGCTATAGTTACTTTATACCCAGACGATATACCTCGATCCGTTATTTGTGTATGTAAACTCAAGTAACGTTTCATAAAGATTGCACCTTGTAACCGTCGGTTTGTTGTATTTTTAATGTATATGTCGCTACGTGCACGCCGCAGGCAATGGCGCCGGCTGGAGATAGTGTTGAACATCCTGACGTACTGCCCTCTGCCGCAAACGCGCTACCCGGCGCGCGCCGTGCGGCTGGTGGTGCGCTGCCTGCTGCACGACAGCCTGGCCGTGCGTCGCAGCGCGCAGCGCCTCACGCACTACGCGATCAAGCAGCGCAAGCGGCCCATCAACAAAATCGACATCGACCCCTACGAGATTGCCGGCGTGCAGAGGCCCGACGAACACGTTCCGGGTACGCTTGTTGTGATATATTTCGAGCTATACTATTTAGTAAATAGTAATTTTGTGTAGTGAATAGTACAGTTTTATTATTTAATGAATGCAAACAAATAATATGTAACGATACAAAGGGTTATACACAGAATGTCTGGGCCGGTAAATCGTTCTAGTGTATAAATTTTGTAACAAGAGTAACGTTATATAAAAATTGAAGATGGTTATAAATATATTGGTACGTATTAGATCACACTTATAAAATATTTATAAGTGTTTTCTAATATTTTTGTTTTCTTATTTAGTAACTATTTAGACATTTCTTTTAATACAATAGATTTCGATCGATTGACTATATCGTATATGTTTGCCATTACAATGGATATAGCACAGGAATTCATACTTATACAGGTCCAAATTGCTATTACAGGATACAGAAAGGATCTTGAATGGGCTATTTGGGGCGAGGATAAAATGCCGGAAACAGACGAAGAATGGGATAGACCCTTCCTGAGAAATCCCTTCTTTGGATTCTATTCTTGGCCAACAAAGCTAAAGGTATTTTCAATAAATATATGAAATAACAGTCGTCTCGGTACATTTAAATATTATCTTTAATATCAGATCTAAAAATGTGTCGAGCAGATCTTATTTGTCAGGTGATGTGTTTATATTAATTATTTACGTGATAACAATGATAAATTACAATATGATTGAACATTTACATTGATGCA
>DWDX01001676.1:0-17633 GCA_018245675.1 Agara michaeli | reverse complement strand
GAATCAATGTTACTATGTGTAATAAACTTCTCTCGCCTATTAAACTTTCATCAAAAACGTCATTTTAATTCGAAAAATTATTGGTTACTATCAGCTATTGACCGGCCTCGTGCTCGAGTCGTCAGAGACCCTGACTGCAAAACCGGAGGCCGTGGGTTCGATTCCCATCCAGCACAAACATTTGTGCAATGAGCACATTTGTTTGTTCTGTGTCTGGGTGCAAAAAAATATTTATATACATATATCGTAATATATCGTATGCATATACATACATGTAGTTGTACGTATGTTTATCAGCTATCCGCTAACCATAACACAGTCATTGTCTCAGTTATTATTATTAGTTAGTCTAGCTTAGTATACTAGACGACTGCAGGGATGAGGTCTTGCTAACATTACTCCAGTTAGTATATCTTACGAGTGCAGTTAGTATCATTTACTGGTCACCGTAGGTAAACAAGTCTACGTTATTATTTTCAAAAACACTTACCTGTTTCAATGCACGATGGATTGGGTAACGATGTTAATTTTTAATCTTTCCGAATTAAGCTTCACTGTAAATTTATTATGAGGCGTTCAATTTTTATAAATATACAAAAGGTGTCAATATTGACGGACTGTCACGGATGTTAGTACTTTTTTCTTGTTAATAAATAACACGTAGACGCAATAATCATGAATAGTTTATTAAATACTGAATTTTTCTTGGGAAATATTAAATAACATTACCGAGAATGATAAATGATTTCGAGAAAAAAATTCCGTTTTTTGGACGCTTATAAATTATATTTTCATGTGTGCAGCTGTCCCGAAATATCATTATTGTTATTTTATAACGTCTGCTAATCCGCTATTGATCTGCGTGGTGAACTATACTTTACTGCTTTTATCCACTACTTCATATATTTTATGGTAAATCACGAAATCTTCAATGCATGATTCATTGAGGAAAAGAGTAAAAGCATATTGTAACAGTGGGAAAAATAAAATGGACAGAGTTTCGGCTATATACTTTAATCGCAATCGAATTACATGCAAATAATGGCTTTCTGGCTGGCTGGCTGACTGACTGACTGACTGGATGGCTGGCTGGCTAGCTGGATGGCTGGCTAGCTGGCTGGATGGCTGGCTGGCTGGTTGGATGGCTGGACGGCTGGCTGGCTGGCTGGCTGCCTGGATGGCTGGCTGGCTGGCTTTTATTAACGCCTTCAGATATTAGGTTTTGGAATGACGGTAGGGATAGATAATATAGCGTCTGGGACTGATGGTCGGGCATACCGGGCTGACGTCACATCCGTTACAATATATTTTTCTCTCTCATAAAATATCTTTCATCTTGACATACGTCCTTGCGTCTCTTTTCTTTTAATTTTTAAAAATATATCCTCGTTAAATTGACTTGCAGATATCCTTCCTTCAGTTACGGTCAATAACTTCCCTGACCATAATATTTTATTGCTGTATTGTGTGTTCGTTAAAATTACAGCTGTTTATAAATATCTTAGTGTATTTCTTGAATTTATAAACTATTAACACATATATCAATATACTACAGAGGATTAAAAGCTTTGATAGCCCAGTTGTTTGGGTGTCAGTAATACACTCCAGAAATTTGGGTTTTAAATCGTCTGCCTATATAACTTACTGTATAAAATGTATATATATTATATACTGAAAAATTATACTAATAATAATACTCTATAGTATATTATACTGAAAAAGATGAGTGTACATTTAATTACGTTCGTTTTTTGTGTTAAATTCAATTGCTTATTATAATAACAGCTTTGTCTATCTACTGATGAATAGACGTTAATTACATATGATTTTCATTTTTTATTTCGCGATACGGAACTCAAAATAACATCGTGATCATCATGACAAGATACTGTAATTATTTTTTTTTATATAATACATAGATACACAAGAAAATGGCAACTGCGCAGTCTGTAGGTACCATATTATTGGCAAAAACTAATTACGGTTCAGAGACAAGTAGTCTATTATAGATCGTAGCGTAGACAAACATTTTATTGTCTAGTTTTACTATACAAACACGATTGGCCAAGCAATTAGTATTTTGTCGTGGATAAAAAAAAAGTATTTCTTAGTCAATTCGGATTGATAGTCATTAAAAAGGACCGTATATTAAATTAGTTTGACGTCTCAAGTTATTTTGCGAACGGTACAAATTTAGTATAAATTCAATTACCTGAATACCTAGTTACCTATAGAATAAAATTGACAAAAAACCATTACGCACTTTGTATATAAATATAATAGTTAATGCAATATTACTTGGATACTTTTGTTAATGATCAGCGTAACAAAAATAACCCTAATGATGTAAAGAGCGGATCAAAATGAGTAAAAAGTTGTTTGCATCTAGTCATTGTCTATGGTGAGCATAACAAACGAAGTTATAATCCACAATTGTAAGTTGTACGCAAGTTGACTTTACGTTTTAAAGTCGCATTTAATGATATTATTCTATATATTAATACGTGGAGAAAAAATGTTGTTCCCTTTTTTAAGCATATTACTCGCACGGAGGATTATGAGATTGGTTAGCTAATGGACCAAATCGATTGACCGATTTTGATGGAACTCGTACTGCTAGATAGCGGATGTTATAAAGAGTAATCTGGTTGCTTTTGTTTTTTCAAAATAAAAGGTATTTTATAAACAACAAATAAAATATTATTTTACGCGCTGAATCGTAGGGTGTTGCTAGTCTATAAGTATTCCAAATTTGAATACCAAATGTCATGTGACAACCACTAAAAACTGGTTCCGAGTTTTTTTTATCTGTTATGTAGATTTAGGGATGTCTTTCACAGAAATGATTTAATTAATTGGAGTCGTTAAATGTCATTAGTTTTTCTATTAAATAATTGAAATAATAAATTTTGATGCCAACTCTAAGATACTTATCTCATTTATTAAGCCATATCTTAAGAGAATCGGCATAAATAACTCTACCTTGTTTATTGCGTCAATCTTTCTTCTTAATGTAATGAATTTTCATTCTAAATAATAAAATGTGGGTTCAACATATGCCAAGGACAACGCTAATAAGAAGTGACTGTTATAATGACGAAATTAATAACATCTGGGAACACACGGCCATCCAAATTTATGTAGAAAGAATTAAGAAGACACTTACGTAGATAATATACCCAGACAGAAAAACTATTCATGTACATTACACAAATATCGGTCCTGAAGGGCCTTCGAACCCACAACCCCGACTTAGCTCACGTTCACCAACCACTGAACTAACGGTCCAGTCGTTTGTTCCAACAATGTAGTTAAAGGCTCTGTAGTGTATTATCTTAGTAATATTAGCGTTTATCTAATTACTCACATTATCATCAATTCCCTTCAACCTTCCACTACTGCTTCTCCTCTCAGAATGTGATAAAATAACAATAATAACAACCGAGGACAATTCCACACGCGGCTATTCGATTCCCAATTAGGCAATTTAATGCTTGTGCTATGGTAACAGGACAGCTGATAAACATATATGTAGATATTTTTATTACGACCAGACACAGAACAAGCAAATGTGCCAATCAAACAAATGTGACTCCAACGTGGAAATCGAACCCACCACCTCCGGTTTTGTTGTCAGGGTCTCTAAACACTCGGCCATAAGGCAAGTCGAAGGTTTCACTTAAGCAAGTCATTATTCAAATGTGCGTCAGAGGAAATTTCGGACAAATTATACAGACTATATTTTTTTATTCTACGCTGGAGTCTTCTGCGGTCAGTAAATGTCACAGTTGGTCAGAGTCAAGGTCGGCGAGGAGGAATTTGTTGAAGGCGCGGTCAGTCACGGAACAGACACGTACCCGCATACATACGAATGTACATATTAGCTAATTTCTATGTATAACTTAACTACTACAAGATAGATATTTATGTTATTTGAATACTGTAGTTCTGAGATATAAGCAGTGATAGCTTAGTGATTGGAAATTCACTCCTTAGAGATGTTATACAGTACTCGTATATAATATCTTCTGAGATGTGTGAAGTCTACCAATCCGCACTTGGCCAGCGTGGTAGAGTATGTCCTAAATCCCTTTCACTATGAGAGAAAACCCGGTTCTGCAGTGGACCCCAATAAAAGGGTCGAAAAATATTGAAATAAAACGTATCATCAATAAAAGTAGCCCACGTTACTCCTCATAGCATCGGCTATCTGTCAGTAATAGTACCTTCAATAAATGTTCAAACGATCCGGAGATTAGCCCAAACAAATGAACATTTTAAGAGTTCTTTTGAATACTGTGTTTACTTTTAAACGAACTGAGTAAAAATCTTTTTACGAACTTTTATTTTACTTCTTGTGTGCGTGTCATGGAATTTTGCAATCAATATTTCAGAAGTCGTTGGGGTGAATTTTGGCACACGTTTGTTTTGCACGACAATAAAATATTTTAAACAAAAGCCTATTTTATTTCATAGCTAACTAAAAACAGTATTTTACGACAGTGAACCCGCGGGCACAGCTAGTAGCCCATATAACACGCGTCGGAGCGCCAATCAATGGTCAATTTACCTAATAAACCGGTATTATTGTTGCTTTGTTCGTAGAAAAAACACACATCCAAGTGTAAAACCTTGATCGTGACCCCTTGATTATATTTTTTGTACCAGACGTCTGACTATCAGCGAAATAATTGACAATCGGCTAGTTTTTAACACAGATATTTCACGTATTAATTATACATGCACTGATAAGCATTGATAGCTTAGTTGTTTGAAATTTAACCTCCCGCTCCGGAGGATTCGGTTCAAATTCTGACACGCTCCTCTGACTTGTTACGTGCTTTTTATAACTTAAAATTTAAATATTACTCGCTATAACGGCGAAGGAAAACACCGCGAGGAAACCTGCACGCCTCAGAGATGTTATAAAAACTTATAACGTTTCTGAGGTGTGTCAAGTCTACCAATCCGCAGGTAGCCAGCGTGGTGGACTAAGCTAAATCCCTCTCACTATGAGAGGAGACTTATATCCAGCAGTAGACCAATAAAAGTGTAAAAAAAAACTTACGAACGATGCATGCTTTTTTTTACTCTTCTAATGCTGCTAAAAATCATTAAATAGAGAACGGGGAGCGTAAATTATCGTATCTATTTACTCAATTAAAACAGCAAATGATAATAATATGCTAATAAACTAGTTAATTACTTAGTATAACGTGTTATAAGTCACAAGAAGCTAAATGCAATAAAACAAAGGTCATACAAATTGCAAACAGAGGAAGAAAACATCACACAATTAAGAGAATGCTATTAATATATTTATGTTAAAACAGTTTTTATTGTGGTAAATTAATACTCAAACTAACGTTCTATTGTCGTTTGAAACTTGAGTCGACACCGATGAGGTAAACTATTAACATTAAAACCACGAACAAAGTCTAATATACATAATATTAATTTTGTGCTAAAACGAATGTTGATATCATTATTTGTCTTCCAAAAACAACTGTCTAGTGTTATTTCCCATTCAATAAATGATTTACAGTTGATTTAATCTTTATTAATGATGTGACCGACGAGGATACGAAAATTATATAGAAATGAACGCATACTAATTTTTGCGTGCGTGTGTTGCTGTTGGTCTAATACTTCGAGATTATCCGGGGTGTTGTGGGTTCGATTCGCACTTTGGCCGGATTATAGTGCAGGGTCTTTTTCGGAATTTTAAGATTAAATTATATATATAATCGAGATTAAATATGACATATATTATAACATTTATAAATTTAAAAAAAAATTGTTCCGAGTCTTTTCCATTGTAACTATATAAATTTAAATATTAATAGTATTGTAGCAGCATTTTGTTGGATTTCTTTAAAGTCATACACAACGCATAACATTATGCAAATGCCATTGAAAATCTGCGTCGCTAATCGGTCAGCGTAATACATGTCGGGCTTGTATAAACATTTACCTATTTTGTATAGATGTTATCTGTTCTCTAGCTGTAATATTTATTGCGTTCGGAAATACGATGGAAACTTAAGGAAATTTAAATATTTTGTGTACATATTAGCTGTGGTCTAAATTGTGTTCGGATACAATTTGGTTATTTAAAAACGCGTAGCCATTGGGTTTTCGCTGTACTTCTATTAATTATCTGTACCACTATTACATTACATATAGCGTTCGGATAATTGTTAGTTTAAAATAAAGCATAAGCATTGAAAATTTTGTCCAGATATCATTGGTTCTTTATATTATGTTATTACCTAATATTTATATTATGTTCGGATACACGAAATGAATTTTACAATGTTTAAATATCCACTATTCTTTGAAATATTATCTGTGCTTCTATTACGTTCGGATTCACGATGGATTCATAATGACAGTAGCTGTTTGATAATAAAAAAAATATTTGACTTTCGGTTTTGGGACATTTTATGCAAAACAACAATTTTAATTCATCCATACTATGTGACACGTAACCTAGACATAGCGGTATCCTTCTAAATATTACATGACACGTTCAGGTTATTTTAGTACCGCGTGATTTATTAATAAACCACGGCCTTCCTTTGTGATGATATAGCAGGAGCGCTAAATAATCCATATACAGAGGTTCAACAGTTATTAGCACTAGACATGTAAATATTATGCAAAAAGTAGTATAAAATAAAGATGGGAACAGAGCCTTACAGGGTCTGCGGGACCAATGGTTAACGACTATGGTTGCTCGGTCGTTCGGCTTGCAAATACGATTCTCATCCATGCATAATATTTGTGCCATGAGCATGAATATTTTGTTCTGTGTTCGGGAGTAATATTACCTATTTGAAGTTTAGTTCTTAAACATATGTATGTAGTTTATTAGCTGTCTGGTTACTATAACATGGGCCGGTTGTTGTTCCAAGATATACCTAGTTGTTTCTAACCAGTCTCACATCGTATTCGAGATCAGTTTTAGACGTTAATAGTTACATCCGATCCGTACATTAGTTTTGCTGAAACGATTAACGCAATGTATTGTGATGTCGTTCGTTCGGTTATCAGTACTTGATGATTGATTATGTCAAATGACATCGCAACTGACATTGACAAATGGATAATTAATCGTTTAGTTAAAGGTTTTTCTTATTAACTCATTTCCGCAAGCCATTGGCGTGAGGTAATTGGGAGGTTAAGGAGTCGGACGCCCCTTCGCATAAACGAAAAAAAATCGATAAATACTTCTCGAACCTATCTAAAGATTAAAGCTAATGCGTACTCTTCCATATTTGTCTAATTTCTAATTGAATAACTTTTGTCTGTGCCTATCAACGTTTCGTGGTCATATCCGAAGGGTTGAGGTTGATTGCAAGTACTAACCGACTTGAACCCTGAACACATGATCACGTCAATCAATCAAGGTTACGTGTTTTATCCATCAATCATCATCAATCAATATCACGACAGCAATCTCGAGACCGTGTTATCCTGTAACGAATAAACATAATTGTCGGTATAAAAAATTGGAAAATTTAACCAAACAAAAGCTATTATGTAAAAACACCTTGCTATGTATCGTTTGGATTTTCGAAACTCTACATTTTATGTGTATTATATTTTTTATAAATAAAAATACGCTAGTGTTTGAATACGAGCTCACTTCATCGCTAGTGAGGTGTGGTATGTATGTATGTGTATGTATGTATGTGTATGTATGTATGTGTATGTATGTATGTATGTGTGTAGCACGCTCTACTCTATCTATAGACAATCGCGTTTTCCATTTACAATATTAGTGTATATAAAGAACGAAGAAATAGTAATAATAATAATGTAAATATAAAATTTTATTTCCATAGACAATTACAGATTAAAACAATATTTTACAACTGTTTGTTTCGGTTCATATTATGCATTTTTTTATTTATTTTGGCTACGATTCAGACTAACTTCTTACGCTCTTTATACTTCCATCAAAATCGTCATACACGCTAGCTTAATAAAGGTACACTTGCCCTTGACATTGATGTTTAAGTATGTATCCGATTTAATTAAACCACGTCGCCTAGGTCCATTACTTCTGACTCTACAATTCACACTCGCATTTCAAACATTCATTAATTTATTTTAAAGGTTGATAAATCAAGTAATATTTAATTTAAACATATCTTTTGGCCCTTTTTTATACTTAGTTTCACTACTGGACACGGCTTTTCTCTCGTAGTAAGAGGCTTTTAGGCCTCAGTCTGCCATACTGACCGAGTGCGAATTGGTAGTATTGAAACATATTTAACTTAATAATATGCACATCTAATTGCATATTGACTCCACTTGAAGCGCATTATCTCTTGCGCTCAACAAGATTGTGTCGAGATAACAGCCATAACTCAATCGATTTATGAATCACTCACTATTCATATGACACGTTGGTTGATTGAAAACGTGTGGGTATTCTGTCGATAATATTTTTTTTTTTTTTGAAAATCACCTTTGAATTACCTTTTCCTTACTACGCGGTACGTTTTGACAGTTACTTATTAGAACAGCCTATGTTAATCAAGAATAAATTATCTATCTACTAGTAAAAGAATTTTCAAATTCAGTTCTGTAGTTTTAGAAATTAGCCCCTACAAAGAAACTAACGAATTTAACCTCTTTGTAATATTGGTATATCTTTATATACATGAATTTCCTGTCAGTGTTTGTCATTGTTGAGCTCCACAACTATTGATCTGATCCTAACGAAAATTCTCACATGTGTGTAAATTGGTCCAATTTGAGAGTTAGGATAGTTTATATCTCGATTAATGATCTCAATTTTTTTTAAATTGCAAAGTCTATGTTTAGTCGGACAAACGTCTTGCCAAGGGATTTTTATATATAATATTAAGTTCTTAAAACGTTGTTATAACTGAAACACAAAATGCGTGTTCGGGTCTGCTAGTATACTGTAGATAAAGTATGGACATACCGACATATTAACAGAGAGAACATATCTACGGGAAAGCCTCGTAGAATTCTTTTGAAGTCTGAAAAGTAAATTAAAACATACACTTGGCTATTGCGCATAACACTTACGTGAAATACCGTGGTATTTGTCTAGCAGCTGAGCAGGACCATTACTACGTCGGCTTAAACACACGAGCATCAATATTAATAGAATGACGACATCTGTTTAAATGACCAAGTTATCATGTCAAGTCCGGGTTGTCGTGAATAGCCGGTCTCATCTTAACTGCCATGTGATTCAACGGTTTGGGTACCTTCCTATTGTATAATTTATTACCAGGTAATAATAATAATAATAAGTCAACTTAAACATCTGATTTGATGTGAAGAATATACAGTGTAAACTCGCTTAACCGGATTAATTTTTGTCGTAATTCATTTGGATTATTGGCAATCCGGGTGATCATGACAGAGGTCCGAATAACCGAGTCTCCTCTGTAGGTACATTTTATACGTTTCTAAATATAGGTAGCTCATTACATAAGCGGCATAAGAGAATAAAATAATAATCTCTGTTAATAGTATAGACTTGTATTTTCGGTATAAATCACAATATAGGATAAATTAAAAAACGATTCGCTGGATTAATTGCGATGTAAAAACCACAACAAAACTTTTTTAAACTACAACAATATTCTGGTTACTATTGACAACCGACGCTGTCACTAATGGCAGATAAGCATTAATTACCGAAACTAGTGCCATCTAGTGACGAATATGAAAAAGTAGACGCAGTCCATGTATGCCATATATCCAGACAGCATTCCTGCTAATAACATAATTATTTGTCCTAATCGGGAATTGAATCCATAACTGTCGGCTCGCTGGTAAAGTTCATTATCCGGATAATAGTTTGCTACACTTCGCCTAGTTCGGAGTGTGGACCCAGATTTATTGGCAGCTTTAAGAAATACATGATCCGTTTAAAACGTATTTCAAACAACATGCGCTGTGCTTTATAACATTTTAACAAGTAAAGGGTTACAAACTTGTAGCCAGAACCTACATGAGTGTGCCTTTGCTAAAAATCAACAATTTCATTTCTAGGTTGCATTGTCACCGACCCTGGCGAACCCTGACTACAATATATATGAGCCAAACCTGACGCCGGAGGAGGCACAGAAATATCTGAACAGCCCGCCCTTCACAGAACCCCACCTTTCTGCGAATACCGCTGTTCTACCTTTGGTACAGTAACCGATATATCTTTGGTAAGGATCGAAAGATACGACGCTACTGGCACCAATGTTAATGGATTTTATTGTTGCAGATCAAATACAACGATCCCAGGTTTCGGACAGCAGACGCCGGCCCTACGCGCGGTCATTACTGGAAAAACGGTCACGAGATTGACAACACCGATGACTATGTAGAAGAGGTAAGGAGGTCTTTGGTGCTTCCACATACTGCCACACTGAAGCGGCGTAGAATAGACCGGTGCCCAGCTGTGGGATATAGTGTTGCAGTATTCCACATTACTGGAATTCATTAGGATCGTTTGCGTAGCTTTTCTGGCTAACACTGGCCTCGTGGTCGAGTGCTTCGTGACTCTGACCGCAAAACCGGAGGTCGTCGGTTCGTTTTCCACCCGGGACAAACATTTGTGCGATGATCACATTTGTTTGTTCTGTGTCTGCCCGTAATAAAAATATCTATATAAGTGTTATATCGTATGTGTATATGTGTGTTTATCAGCTGTCCGGTCACCATAACACAGCCATTCAATTGTCCAATTTGGAATCGGATGGGATGTGGAATTCTCCCCGGTTATTATTATTATTGTATATGTTTCTTGTCGTAGCTACATTGAGAGCAAAAAATTTTTGAAAAACCCAATCGATTAAAATCTGTGACAAAAAATGTACCATCAATAGAACAGGATGTGGATATTGATAGAAACCGGTATGTTAGCAGTACAACAGTGAATTTATTCAATTATTGTTATTTTAAGGTTTACGATGCTTCCCAATACCACGGCCAGGATGGCCTCGGCGCTTACGTTTACGGGTATCAAACCCCCGAATCGGCGAAACAGGAAAATCGGGTTCGCTCCGGTGACGTCACCGGCTCCTACATCTTCAAAGCCGGCAGCAGTAATGACCTTATCAAGGTGAAATAATTGTATTTAAAGACTTTTAACCATTTTTGTACAATTCTCCTAGACTTATAGGGATATCAAAGGCGATTTTAATGCCATTTAATAAGCAGTGATAGTCTAGTGATTTTGATATCAGCCTGGGTTTTGGATTCAAATCGCGAAATGAAACAGTGACTTTGCGAGGTTCATGCGTTTTATAAATTAAAGTTTAAATATAACTAACTGTAACAGTGACTAACAACATCGTTAGAAAACCTGCCTGCTAAAGATATAATGTTTACTGAGATATTTGGTATGTCTGTCTGTCTTAACCTTTTTACAAAATACAGACAGCGGTGTTTTTTAATCGTTTATAATATGGCAGGTTCGTTATTGGGCTGACAGTCAAGGGTTCCACCAAGAGGACAACATCCCTAAGGTCGTGCTGAAGCCAGTCGAAGAAGCCGAAGACGTGAGGATCGCCCGCCTGGCCCACGAGAAGGCCTGGCAGGAAGCCGCCGCTGCAGCTCTGCATCCTAACGCTCAGTATGTTCAAATCCGTTTAATTTTGTTATTTAATTTATGAAACAATATACGATAAACGTGCCTTTAGGTCTACCAGCTAGAGGTCCAGACTGCTAAATTGAAGGCTGCGGGTTCGATTCCGATCCAGAACAAACGTTTGTGTCATAAACATGTCTATATAAATAGGAGTAGTATGTACATGTTCATTAACTGTCCAGTTACCATATTACAGGAATCAGACAGCCCTACGTGGAATTGTCTCCACTATTGTTGTTATATTTTAAGTTTTTAATAGATTGCTAAAAAAGACCCGCGAAAATATAATAATTCAGTATCACAGGCGCCAATTGACCTACAATGGGATATGACAAAATAGCAGTCACTCTTCTCGAAGATTCGTCAAAAGTAAACGAGATAATATTTTGTTAAACATGTCCAATTTTTTCGTAAGTTATCATTTAGTACTACAATAAAATGTTGCCATGTTTGTTTGTTCAATTAAGGTTATAAATGTGGTCTTCCTTCCCCAGGGACCAGAACGCGCAATATGACTACCAGCCTGCTGCGTCCGCCCAGGAGAGCGTCGCTGTTCCCGCTCCAGCTGAAGTCAGGGAGGGTAAAGCTTACGTTGGCGCCCAAGCACAGAGCTCGTACCAGCCCGGACCCCTCAACTATAGGCCAGAGTACCCCGAGAAGTTTGAAGAGCCCGAACCCACTGTAAGTGTAAACCCACCGAAAAGCATTTGAAATAATAATACATTTTTATATGTAGGTACAAAGGCGCACTAAAAATACATACTAACTAGATTATTTGAAGTCCATTTCATCTTCTAGGTTCTAACATATCTATTAGCTATTCGTAGCCGCGATTGTGATTTGATACAAAAGTAGAAAGATAAAAAATAACCTTCCTCTTCCAGGGACCCCCACATGGTTTCTTCTACAGCTTCAACTACCCCGTATCCATAATTAAGAACAAGAAAGAGGACGTCGAGGGAGCCGTTGGCGCCGAGCACGTTAGATCTAGCAGCGCCTAAAACAATACTCCTCAATCAGCTAAAATCTGTGAACCAATATCAAAATATAACATTTCAATAAAATCAATTCGATATGTTCCTTTTATAAACGTGTAAATATTTCTATGGATTAACATTATCTTAATACATTTGCTATTTCAAAAGTGTTTCTCTTTTCAAATAGCAGTATAAATAGCTCTTTTGGGTATGTGATATGTTTAAGTCTTTATAATGTCGAGAATATACATAATACGTTAATGGTTACGGTTATCCTAGTCGCGTCTTTAGCTTCGTAAACCGATTTCTAATCAGCGGTGCTAGGATAATCACGTGCGCCATTTTAACGATGTAGGTTAAATTAGCTATTACATATTCCGCAGGGTTCGTTCGTGACCAATTGTAAAACAATGAACAGGTCTGAAGGAATGTACAGGATGTGTCATTAAAAGTAATTACGTTCGTGACGGAAATGGGTCACGTGTTGCACTTTTCAAACACCTACATTCAAATTGTTATTTTTTACATCACAACATTTTTAAAAGCGTGCGTGACCTTTGCTTTTCGCTGGGAATATACGTCACGGTAACCAAACATAAAATCATCATCCTATTGAGGTTTGCAAGTGTAACGCGTAAATTGTAATCTTTGCACCTATTTACTCACGCAAAGGTGTATACCATAATGTTACATAACAGGCATATTTCAGATAAAAAAACTTAAAGATTACATAAACGTTTATTCGGCGATTTTAAAATGTAGTTTTGCATATCGTTGTAATTATTCTTGTGTGCCATAATTATATGTAAATCTTTTACTCTCGGTTTTCTAACAGACTTACTGAACTGACTATGTTGCTCCGATGTAGGCATGGAGCTAAGTTATCGTGGTCAACCATCTGACTACAGTTTAAATGTAATAGCGGTTATTCATCTAATACCTGACCGTGGCGAGAGTTACTTCATTTTACTAGTTCTTGAATGACAAGCGGCAATGCGAGGTTGTATGCCTGACTATTACCTAGGTCCTTCACTGCAGTTACCACACTTATTTCTAAGGGTATTTGGAGTTCAGCGAACCAATAATTTGTATCAATATATTTTTAATAAAGAAATGCAACCGTATTGTACCGTTTCATTGACTCTCTATCATTCTAAACTAGAGCCTGTACCATGGTGACCAGACAGCTGAGAAATTACATATATACATACTATATAATACTTATACAGAAACTTTATGACACCCAGACAGAAATAAATGAATGTGCTTATCGCACAAATATTTGTCCCGGGTTGGAATCGAACCGGGTTAGCTGACACGGACTCTACGAAGAGGCCAGTTAGTAGATCAAATTCCGCTATCATTTTTTCTTGTTGGTAACAATCATAATATTAGCTTTCGATTTATGACCCAAACACTGTCCTCGAAGACACTGAGAAGCAACACAAATTGTTAAATTTTGAATAGGTCTACAACTGCAGTATTTATGGGACACTACAAATATCGTTATTATTATGGTTTAGTGTCTTATATTTCTACGCACGACATAAGACTTCTGTCTATATCAGCAATTGGACTATTTAGGTCGAGATATAGGCATATTTCTACGTTTATCGATAGTACCCGTTCAATACAAATATGTTGGTTAAAATTCTAAGCTGGACTAGTATTTGAATTAACTAAAGTCAATGTACACAGTAGCTATAGCTTAGTGGTTTGAAATTCGGTATAACATTCCGAGGGACTGGGTTCAAGTCGTGGCTCTCTTCGACCGCTGACTTGTGTCCGTTTTATAACTTAATATTCAAATATCACTAGCTATAACGGTGAAGGAAAATATCGTGAGGGAATCTGCACACCATAAAGAATGTAATAAAGTACATGTTTTCTGTGGTTTGTCAAGTTTGCCAATCCACAGTGGACCTACTAACTATAAGTAGATACCCATGTCTCAGTACTGGAACAATGAATAATAAATACAAAGAAAGATGGTATAGTTTCTTAAATATAATTTATTTTCATTTTCACACTTGTATAGGCAACATTGGTCCATCAATAGGCATTAATATCATAGGTCTCATTGCATTTCGTTTCGTTGTTTGAATCTGATTCAACAGCGATTTCAAACTGACCTCCGATGTCTGTGTTTGTGTACTTTGGAACGGCGTCCCGATGATCGCTATGATGCTCCCTATGCCGCTCGCTATGCCATTGTACGCCCACGTTATCGTATCTGGCACGTTTACCTCGATAGGTAGCCACGGTATCGCTGAAATTAGATCGCCCAACGACAATCTACCGTTCGGTAGAAGTACTATAGCTCTCTGAGGTAGCGCCTGAACGTCCTGATTCTGATTCTCTGTTGCATCTGATTCAGCGTCGATAATAACCGAGTTTAGGTCGTCGTCCTCGATTTCGTGTTTCGTATGCGTCGCTGGGTTGTTTTCGTTGTTTTTCGTTAATTCGAAATGTTGGTGCGTATTTATGTTTTTGCTCGGTTGATCCTGGGGCAGCATTAGAACCAGCGGTTGCGATTGGTCGTTCCTGAAAGTTATGGAAACACACTTTTTATTTATTCCTTATACAAACAATATCTTAAATAATTTTATTACGCCTACTGGCGCAGTTTATAATATTGCAGTATCAGGGATTGCTTTGTATTTATCCGCTATTTTAAAAAGGAAGTAATTTTATTTACGTACTTTAAATAAATGGTCCAGATGTAATATTACCACATGATTAATTTATATGATACACAAATGTAATTTCAAAGATATGATTTAATTTAATCTTCATATCATTATAATATTAACGGTTGGTCCTTTCGTTTAGTGATTAGTGAACCTAACCGCCGAGTTGGCGGTCGTGGGTTTGATTCTCAACCATGCTGAATTTTTGCGTGATCTCTTTCTAAAATAATAAATATAAATATGTGTTTCAAAATGTATATGTCTAGCTTATCAACATTCACCATAACAGTACTGACATATGAAGGAAAAAATGGCGATTTAAGTACCTACGTAACATAAACTTACATTTGTAAAGGTGGTCGCGCATGCAACAGCTGCAGCGCCTGCAATTCCATCAGCTGTTTCTGCAGCACGACCTGTTGCATTGACTGTGCCATCCACGGACTTGGTACCAAAAGCAAAGGCGCCGCGTCCATCACACTTATTTGTAAAAACAAAACTATTAACTGGTAACACATATTCGGTAACTGAATTCTCATCTTCAATCTTCTCGGTATAAAACCAAACAGAAAATAGTTTAATAAAATTAGTCTGTAATGTTCTTTGGATTCAATAACCCTTAACAGTAATTACCACTAAATTCTTTCAAACTTATTTCCGTATTGCTTTTCTTCGTTTTATGGCACTATTAATTTCACTTCAATAACTGTCGCTGAGTGAGCGATATAAACATTTCTTTGTCGTGACAAAGTGACGTTTGATGAAGTTTCCGGTACAGTTGTTACTGGCGGGAAGTGTGCGCCGGCGCAGCCTTCACGTTTATTATTCACGGGCTCATGTCGACTCGTCCTACTGACTTCGACCTTGTCCTCTGCTTTCTATTTCGGGGTTCAGTGTTACAGATCGAGATTACATCCTGATGTGCATTCAGAATTTTAGTGCAGGTATTTTTTTTAATTTAGAAAAGTTGTTTTTTAAGTTTAATATCCAATAAGTTTCTAAAGCCAAAATCACCGCCCATAATTGTACGCACTTCGTGGTATAAAAGTCGCTTATATTTTCCTTTACCGCTACAGCAAATTCCCGATGTTCATATGTGACAAGCAGTGATAGCTTAGTGGTTTGGTATTTCAAACCTTTCCTTCTGGGAGTTTGGGTTCAAATCCAATCAATGCAAAGTTTTCTCTCAGTACTCAGAGAATAAGTTCCAGATATCTAGAAAGTTCCAGAGCTGGCAAGCTGAGCTTAGTAGCAAGATGTATGCCGCTAGCAAACGAAGCTAAAATGCTAATATTTAGCGCTTATTAAATAGCCGGTAACAAATATACTTTAAGCCCGGTCACCTGTATGTGGGTGTTTTTTATGCGCTAACGCATTTTTACGCTGTATTATTATCAGGGCGAGTATATTATTTTTAAATTACGACCGCACGTTTGGAACTATGTTAATTACTTTATCCCATTTTCCTGCTAGATAATTTAGATGTTGTGTAGGGTTTGCAACGACTTAAACTAAACTTGGAAAACGAAGTACGACTTATAATGAGATTAAAAAATGCTAATATTAATACCCGGCTAGATGGTGTTTCATAAATTAGATTTTATTTTTGAACAGGTACATAAAATAAGAGATTTTTCAATATACATCCTGATAACCCTGACGGCAGTCACATAAACAAATGAAGGAAGTAACGCTAACTAATCGGTTGTATAACTAACTGGACTAATACACTAATAGTTTCATTCCCACATACATGTCTACTCGAGGTCGGTTGAAGATGTCTGGCCGGCTGCTGCTTGCTTGTTTGTTACGCTGTCAATAAAAAAAAAACTACCATGCTTACCTACGTTTTTAAAAAAAATGGAACGATTATTCCCACGTTTATTTAAAAATCGCACGATACCAATATACTGTTTTAAAAATGGAAAGATTTTGTTTTCTTTATTTAAAAATGGAACGATTTTCCTGCTTTTGCTAATGGATGTGTACCTAATTCTAGCCGTCAAGGTTACTTAATTTGTTCCAAGAATTTCTCATTAGGAAAATCCCTCGTAAAAGTGTTCCCGGGAAAAGAGATGTAATCAACTATAATACATCGGAACCCGTTTCGCTGTGGCGAGATTTGCTTATTACTTGCATAAGTTGCATATCACCGGGATACTACAGAGCAGGTATCCACGAGTACCTAAGTACAGAGCTTTTAATAGAAGAGAACAGTAATGATTAGTTCGGACATTTTTTAAATACTAGTTGTTAACCCCGGCTTCGCCCGCGTGTTAAAAATAGTAATGATAATAATATGAAAATAAAAAAAGTGTAACAAAATAA
>DWDX01001675.1:0-17638 GCA_018245675.1 Agara michaeli | reverse complement strand
CAATAGATAATATCATATATAGTGTTTACATTAATTATAAATAAAAATACACCTTACATTCACTAAATAAAGGATAAGACGTATTACGTTACAATGTATTGCTTCGTTTAGTCACATTTTGAAAAATATCACCATATTGTGGGCCTCTCGCGGAAGGCCCCGGGGAGCGGCAGTTCAATTTTGCGCTCGTTTTTTTTTTATATTCCTCTTGTAAAAATATCGTCACCCTATCGTATCTCACTCAGTCAGCTAGCATCCAATTAGTACCACTAACACGAAATAGACACCACAATTTGAAATGAAACACATTCATGGACATATACATACACAATATATAGACTATAAATCTACTTTATATTACATTTTCCCTTTCCACTGACTTACTATCGTTAAAACCCAAAGCTTACAATTAAAATCGTTCAAAAATATCTGTGGTCAATGGCACGATTGTAACTTATTTATTTGTTAATTAAAAAGCTTTACGAAATCATTGTATTATAAAATATCTCTGGGATAGAGCATTAATAATTTTCTAATTCATTGAAAGTAAAAATTTAATGTAGCGTAGGTTTTCTCTAGATTTTCTATAAAAGATTAGATATATGCAAAAACACACGTCACAAAAAACAAAATAACACTTTTCGCGCTAACGACCACTTTACTTTATACATTTAAAAAAACATGAAAAACAGTTGAGTATTATATCATTCAGTCTCTAGAAATGCAGGCTACGGTAAGTCAGTTAGAAAGGCAGACCTAAACAGTTATTGTAAATCTACTGCTTGATTTTATTGCACAACAATGGCATAGTGTACGTATAAACATTTCAATTATTTAATTTTTGTTAAATTGTCTATTACTTTACGAGGCCTATTTTAAGTGGATAATAGCTACAACAACTTTTTCACTTTGTAGTGTAGTAATGGCTAGGAATTATAATATGTTAGGCCATATACCTACGAGCCATTCAGATTAATACAAAGTTCAAAATAAAGACATTCAAACAGGAGTAAGAAGACTGGGGACAAGAAACTAGTCAAGAAGAAGTACATAGTTTTTATAAATTTTAGAACTCGTAAGTATCCCTATAGGTCATAAAATTTGATTCATACAACGTTTAAGTTGTTTAAAAGTCTGTAATTCCAATTGAAAATGTTGACCACGATTATTTGCGGGATATTAACTCTTTTTAAAAAACAAGCATAAATACCTCCATATGGTAAAAATGTCTGGCATAATATAATTTTATAGCTAATAGTATAGCTAATGGTAATTAATATAAATATTAGCAAGTAGGAAGCGAATGTATGGGATCAATAAATACATAAATACGTATAGTAGGATAACATAAAAATTATTGCTTAATTTTTATAATAGTAATAGTATTGCGAATTTAAAAGACCTTAGGTCTATCGTTAAAAAGAAAAGTCTACAAGAATAAAGAATGTATTTACAGGTATCTAAAGTATGGATATAACGAAATATTTGGCTAAAATATTATAGGAATACATGATTTTGTGAAAATTAATCTAAGCGATCTGTGTATAGGATTAAAGGTATTAAAATTGTAAATTAATATCAAAATCCATTAGAAAATTGTGATCATTCTGAGTATTATGATTTTGTAATTATTATGCTCAGTTTGTAATATAAGCTTCTCGATTAACGCTCATCTTCACGAGTCGTTACCCTGTAATGAGTTATTTCAAGATATTCAATTTTATTATGCAAAGAACAAACGAAAAAAATCGAATAAGATTAGGTCTTCTAAGTACTTTAAGCAAACAAAATTAGTTTTAGGATGCTAATGCCTAATATTATGTACGTAATACAGCTTGTCCGTTAGTAAACCTTACACTATTCAATCCATTTTATTACAAAAACACGCGTATTATCAGTCCCACGAGAAAAACTTCAAAACCCCCTAAACTAAACCGATCACAAGATCTCTGAATCATGATCGTCTTTATCGAGGCAGAAAACACTTTAGTTCTTTAAAAATAGTAAGAAATAAAAACCCACTGAGTCCGATCGGTCCTGTTAAATTGGGTCCATTTAGACAGGTGTCAGCCGATGTGGCCGTGTTGATTTATGGCACGTTAGGAAGTCACGAGCGATGGCGCGCGCGGCCGCTCTTTCTGCGCTTCCGCCGTCCATCGCGGACGAACACGATGTTCGCGGGGTCGTCAGCCAACTGGGGGAACTTGGCTACCGAATGAACGTCGCGAGCGGCCCAACCATCGACTATGCCATGGGAGATGAGCTCCTCCTTTTCTTCTTCTGTCCAAGCACCCCGACCCTCCCAGCCCGCGGCAACGAGGGCTTTCTCTCGTTCCCATGCACGCGCTGCAGCTCGCTTATGCGCATGTTTCAGCAGCTTAATACGCTCTTGGGCTGGATCCACTCCGTATCGCAACACTATAACAGCTTGGGCGGAACCTTTACCGACGGCGTGGACTCGAACCTGGAAAAACAATTTAATCATTTATTTATTAGTTTTATTGAAAAGGCTGCAAAGAGTCGTTAGTCTTAAAATATTTATATTTGTATAAAAAAATATTGTCCGCGAACGTTAGCGTTGTCACCTGTTCCCGCTAGTGGTGAAAACCTTAGTAGGAAATAAGGTTAACTGATTAATCTAAATCTCTAATTAATCTTTAATTAAGCGATAGGTTGTAATAATATTCATATTTATATATAAAAAAAACCTATTAATCTGTCTTCGCTTTAATGTCAATTATTCACCTCTAATCCTTGGTCGTTGGTTTCGTCTTGAGAAACGTTGAATTTGCCAGAAAGTCGTCTTAGTTCCTCCATGTCGTCCCTGATCTTCAGAGAATTGTCCTTAACGAAATAAAACACGTCTTGATCGTGAATACTAAAGTGTACGTCCAGGAAATATGAGTTGTTGAATACTGTGGTAATAACGTCTTCTACCACGCTGTTAGCTCCGTCGGCAACACTTATATAGGCTTTGCCGTCAACTCTCGAGATGAGTACACCCTCACCGAACACGCCGCGTTTGTACGACACTCTTGGTAAAAGATTCCTGGTTATAGGTTCCATCTTTAACAGAGGCGTGGGCACAAATTCGATGTCTGACAGTTTATCATTAACCTGAAAATTTAATATATATTTAACATATTTTTAAATTAATTGACATATTATCTTTTATTTATTTTATATAGACTATACCTTTTCAATTATACATTGAAGACCAGACATTACACCGAAGTCGGGCGCTAGCTGTTGTCTTATAAGGGAGTTCATTGGTTGGAATATCATATCCGTAATGTATTTGGCACCCATCATTTTGTTTAGGTCATAACCGTAGAGATGCAACCAGCTTGCTAAGTTAGTCATGTAAGGAACGTTCTGATTTTTGTTTATGGGGTCATTGTTTCTAAATCTATAGATGAAAATGTCCGTTGGTAGGCTTAATTTAGTTGCCAGATGTTCCCAGCTGGGTGTCATCCATTGCCCAACTACAGGATCATATAATCTATTTTCCAAATATACCAAGTTAGTATTGTAATCCAATATGCCGCCATGGAAATCAACAGGTAAGTAAATTCCGGGGTTACTATCTTTGACTATCTTTCCGAAAGGACTACGTTTTATTTCTTTGACGATCTCTCCGTTAACGTCAAATACGACGAGTGGCGAACCATTGTGATCAGTTGCTACATAGAAACGTTGGTCTTCCGTTTCGATACAAGTCAAAAAATCTTTCTGATCATATAGGAATCGTACAGTTTTTTCGGCCTTGGGGAAATGCATGTGGGTAATGAGATTAGGAGTTTGCGGATTTGTATAGTAAAACTGGGTGACGTTGTTCTTATCATCTTTCCAAGCGACTAGCCTATTCCTGTCGTCATAGTAGTACCACATTTGGAACTTGTCTCTTTCAAAAGCGTGAACGAACTGGCCTCGGGAGTTGTACCTATATTTTTGTTCTCCGCGCCTTATTACAAACCCGCGGCCGTCGTAACTACTAAACTCAATGTCACCATATTGCACTACTCTATCACCTATGTCGTATCCCAGATAACGCTTCTCGCCATGTTCAATGATGCCAACGATGTTGCCGTTCTCATCGTAGACGTATTTCCAGTCGTCTTCAGAGCCAACCACTTCCATGAGATGACCATCATAATTGTAACTGATACGCTTGTTTGATGACGTGTCGCCTATCATCATCTTTTTTGCCTTTATTCGGTTCCGGACATCATAGTCCAGCTCAAGACGGAAAACATCAAATGATTTGATATTCATAAGAACGGTTTTTATCCTACCATGATCATCGTAGTCAGTTATAGTAAAGTATTGTTTGCTGGTATCTTGCATCACTGACCTGTTGAAGGTGTTCCTATAAATTCTCAAGTCACTAATGCCTTCGAGAGTTCCGAGATTTTGGTTGTATTTCAATCGGAGTTGGGGCATTTCTTTGCTATTGATATTTACATCAATCATAGAAAGCCTTGCGTTACCGTCATATTGATATTTGAAGTGAGCGTTGTTAAGGCCGCTCTTGGAGTTAAATTTCATTTTTTCATCCTTAAGAATACCAGCGTGATATTTATAATCTTGCTTGAGTTCGTAATCAGGGTCGGTAATTTCAACATTCTTCACGAGGTGTGTATTTTCGTGGTAGACGTATCGGATTGCAGATGCTCCTGCCAGTATTGTTTCCAATTTTCCTGTGCTATCATATACATACAGAATTTTTCCAGATTGGTGCGGGAATATCTTTGCTAATACGTGGCCGTCGTCGTTATATAATATCTCATATGGGTGTCTATTCATCGGCGAAAAGTATTGGTATTTGAAATAGCCTAATGATGTCATAAGGGCGAATGTGTGGATATGACCTCTCGGTGTTGTTAGATTTTGCAGCGCTCCAGAGTCATCGTAATCAAGTAGGTAGTCGCTACCTCTTGGGGTTGTAACTTTCAGTGGCAAACTCGTAAACATATCTCTAAACGAGTATGCTAACGAGGAGCCATCGCCATAGCGAATTTCATGTAATCTGCCGGCTCTGTCGTAGTTGTAAGTTTCGTTAAGCTCTCCCCACCTCCAGCTCGTTAATCTGTTAAATCTATCGTATTCCAGTTCAACCTCGGCGAAAAGACCGTTTCTTGGGCCCCACTTCACTGGTCTCGCCGTTCTGTCGTAAGTAACATTCAGCAGTTCCACTTTATCGTCCATAAACACGGCTACAGTCGAAGTGTCCTTGTCGTATTCCAGTGTTAGTAAATTTTCACCGTTCACACGCAGCTTACGACCTATTTGTGCCACCGTCTTACTGTTTTTTCCTTTATTTGATTGCAATCGTCGCAGGAAGTACCGCCATTCGAATCGATTCGCTAAATCGCCACCTACTTCCGTTCTTTGCTTTGCTGGTACTGGATAACTTTCACCTAGAATCGGATTGATGTCTGAGAGAATAGTATATGGGACAGTATCGGTAGATATTATGTGACCCCATGGCATGCTTGAAGAGATACTACCGTCTGTGGAGATTATAGTTTTCTTTTCAGCCTCTCCTAGTTTAGTGTTCACCGAAGATCCTTTGATGAGTATTGAAATTGGTTTTCTGTTATTTTCGCTTACCCGAACTGTTGCGCCTTTGAGACTAAGATCGAAAGTTAGGTTAATGATTCGTCCAGTGGGTGTTACTGCTGATGTCAGTCTTCCGAATTCGTCATACTTGTAGACGTAACTTCTACCAGTGCTATCGTATTTAGCCTTTAACAGACCAGTAGTACCGTGGTAATCGAATGTAACGTTAAAGTTATCTGGCGTTCGAAGTTCTTGAAGCATTTTCACACGAGACATTTTTAGCCTACATTTTTGGCCCTTTGTGTTTTCAATAGAATTTACAAGGCTCGAATAATCACGCAATAAGAATACTTTATTGCCAGCAGCGTCTGTTACAGTACTCAGCTTTCCATTACTCGTATTTACTGTGTATGTGAAAACATAGTTGTGTTCATCAGTCAGAATGTTTTTAGTCATAACGTGTTGGCCAAACCTGTTGAATATATAAGTTTCTTGCGTGTCTGGTGAATATATTTCATACTCCCTTGCGCCGCTTGCATCTGGAATACTTGCCATAACCGAACGGATTCTGTAGTTTGCTTGATCTGCAATGTGTACGATGCCATCAGGACTTACGATTACAGCGGATATAGTGTTAAATTTGGAGTTAGACGCTAAGAAATGATCAGCTTCAAAGCAGTCACAACCACGTTCCAAGCAATTGCATTTAGACTCTGCACCAGCGTAGAGAGATATTTTGCCATCGGTAGTTATTAGACGAACTCGATTAATTCTTTGCGAATCACTTTCAGCTACGTACAAATCTCCAGCAGCTCCAAACGCTATACTTTGTGGCATTACAAGTGTAGCATACGTTGCTAGTTCCATGTCGTATCCTGTCAACGGTGAAGGGCAGTGAAGGGGCCTTCCGGCAATTACTTTAACTCTGCCATCCGGGGCCATTTGAAGGATCATATGATCGTCAATAATATGTAAACTGTTATCTAGCGGATTTATAGCTAGTTCTGTAGGCCATCTAAGATGAACCTCCTCTACGCTGAGTGTTCCCTCGCAAGGTATTGGTTTCCAATGAGCTCTGTGCATGTGGTTTCCTATAACTGTCGTGATTATACCATCTCTGTCAACCATTCTAATATTGGTGCCATCAGCAAAGTATAAGACATTGTCTATAGATACACTAACTCCTTTGGGATATGCTAGTTTAGCATCTCTGGCTAACGCACCATCACCGCAATGAGCTTCGTCTCCTGGCAAACATCTTTCTCCGGAACCAACAACAGTTTCCCAATTATGTTCCGGGTCGCTGTAGTCGTCTGTGTTGCGTACTTTAATAATTTGGTGAGACTCGGGGTCCGAGATATATAAAGTGCCATCAAGAGGTGAAAGAGCCATGTGGTAACGATAGGAAACTCTGGTAGCACTGAAACAAAAATTATAACTTAAATCTATTTCTTAATTAAGTTAATTACTTGTATTATATTTAATGAATGATAAATGTAAATTATTTAATAAACGGTAAATGTAATTAATTTAATGTATGGTAAATACTATACAATCTATTTTATACTTTTTACTTTACACTCTGTAAAACAAGTTTTACTGGATTTGCTCTATTGAGTTTCGTAATCTCTATAAAACATAAATATTTGATTTACAAAAATGTCATTGCAACTAAAAGCTTACTTCAACTTCACAACGGTTCGAACAGTGCCATCGGTGTTGATTTTACGGACGAGGTTAAAGTCCCCTACGAAGATGGAACCATCAGGAGCGGCAGCCAATGCTACTGGAGCCAGTAGCCGCTGCCTTACTGCTGGCCCTGAACACTCTGACCCACACTCAAGTGCACGCTGTCTCCCGTCGCCCATAGCTGAGATAATCAGACGAGGTTTGTGTTTCAGGTATATGTTTGTGCCATCGCCTTTTTGAAGGATACCTGTAAGAAATAAAGTTTTCATAGTTACTTTAATGTATGTAAAATTGTAATATCTATCCACCGCCTCTCTGTTTTAGGCCGATTTATACTGGATCACTTTTCTTTTACAAATATACTCGTAGGTGTAACATTGTTAAATAATTAAGATGCAACAATAAATGAATGAAGATATAATAAGTGAAAAAGTACGATGTTCTGTAAAGATCTATTTTGGTATGATAAATATCTCGTTAGTCTTGCCTTCATGGAAATTGTATCTGTGATGAATATCTAAATTCCATCCGCCCACGTCAGAAATGCTCATGTCGTGTCCACTCAGCTTAGTCGTTTGTACATTCCAAATGATGTCCTTGCAATCCGTGTACTGATATCCAACCTTGACCAAAGCTGTAGTAACTCCATACACTCTTTGTCTGTAAATGTTGAGTCTATTCCAAGGGTAAGTGAACTTTATTATTGGATCCGCCTCGAAAGTCTTCTCAAACAAGATTCCTTCTATAGTTATTCTAAGATGGATTAGAGCCAAAGTAGAGGGGACTTTTTCTGGAGTCAGCTGTAGCTGAATAGTCGACAAATATCCAGCAGCCCGGGAGCTGTGATATACAAGATTCAATCCTGTGCCTGGTATTTGCAGGCTTTCTTGTACCACCTGAAAAATATGATTGGTTTTTAGAATCTATTGTATGGTGCGTACTGCACAACACTGCGGTTTATTATTAAAATACTCCTAAACAAAACCTTGAATTATCAATAACCAAAACAAAATTTTATTTTGACCTAGACTAAATATAAACCACAGTACCGTAGAAATTAAGGAAAAATTAATTAACCATAATTATAACTTTGTACACAAATATGAAATAATTATTCTAAAAGTTTCCTTGCAGGCTATAAAAGTTTTAGTTTAAGTTAAACTTTTCATCCAGTTTACCTGTGATTCAGCTAAGATGGCGCTCTTGTCGGGACAGGCGCCCTGAAAGCCATGTTTCCAAGTTGCCAGCACTACTGGTTTCATTGCATCGTAGTCGTGAGCCAGACAGGCTTGTGGTGGTCCCATGCCACCTTTCTCATCAGATGTCGTCATTACTACCTCGTTGATTATCACCACCTGGAAAATTAAAAATTGAGTTATTATTATATGTGAGCCTGCGCAATGTCATTCTCGGGAAGATCAAATAGGGCATTATTCCATTACACTAGATTTTTTAAATTCATACTTCTATAATTGAGATTATTGAGACAGGTTCTAACAGACATGCGAATTAGAATATGATTAGAGGTCACCTTAGCCCAAAGATATGTATTTACGATTTCAATTAATTTTATAACTCACAGATACAGGTTTAAGCGAGTCGGAGGATACCGCTTGTCGTTCGTAAATGTAATTTGTATTATAGAATAATAAAATCTTCTGGGAAAATATCAAGCATGCTTTTCAAAAGTTCTAAAATAACTTTATATGAGTGATTTTTTCTTGTAAAGATGTCTTTTATTTCGTTCTTGCAAAAAACAATAGGTTCATTTCATGACACTAAAATTTTCGCATTTCTAAATCCTTCTGAGAACTTTAGCAGCTAGAAAAATTAAGAGCTGAAAATACCTAATGCCTCTTTGATCGTCGTTTCGCATGTTTCGGCAGAGAACGAAAAAAAAATTAAATTGCTTTATACTAACTTCGGCCATCAAAGTTGTTTGAATTATTAACGTCTACATCGAGTGTGAAAGGCTGCCTTATGCTATATTCAGGGGCTTTGACCTATAAAATTTACATTAAAGATCGCCAGTTCGTTCGCCAGTGGTTCCGTTAAAAGTTTGATGCGGAATTTGTATTCTATCTATAATTTATTTATACCTTCAGGTAAATAATTTATTTTTTATAGCAGTCTCTTACAAACTTATCCTTTTGGTACAGAAATATTTTTTTTTGTGCAGACAGAATTTGAAATCACTCTTGCTTTAACCTTCTTACAATTCTATTAGTTCAGTGCCCTTGCCTTCTATGTAGAGCTTTCGAGGTCAGTAGGGCCCATAGTGTATTACAATTTGGGTTGACTAGTAAAAAATGCTACCTAGCATTAAAATTGCCTGTTGTTGACAACAACAACAGTATAGAACAATAAAGAATAATGAGTAAAATTTAAAAACAGCTTAAATGTACAAACCTCATTCCAAGGAACGAACACTACTTGCGTGGATCGTTTAAAGGGAGCTCTTCCAAAATGTAACGTCACAGCGCCTCCTCCGTTGACTAGGAGATCGAACCAACCATCTTCTCTAGTCAAAGTAAAACCTTCTAATGGCGTCGAGGTCGATACACGAACCCCAACTAACCCTGACCCCAGTGATGTTACCACTCTGCCCCTTATAACAGCTGACCGACTGAAATCATATAACCGTATGATGATGACACTTGTATGATGACAATACATTGTATTTTTTTTTACTTTGAATACTATATAGAAAAGGGTAGTGTATGTGAAGTGATTCATAATTATTATTTAGGTGAATAGATATTTTACATTTTACGAGATTTATAATGCGAGTCACTACTTCCAAATTTTCTAATCGTATCTTCAATTTTTACTATATTTATGGGAAAGCTACTGGTATGTAATGATATAAAAATGTGTAATGTAATCTTTGAATTAGGTATATTTGACATCCTAAGGACTTCTGCTACTTTTCACTTAAAATAAGTGGCACACTTTATTTTAATTTTCAAAACTTTAATCTACATTCGACGAAACCTTCAAACTCTACCTACATAGGTTCTACGTATTCCAATATAATTAAATGTTTATACATAAATATAATATTAGATAAAAAGCGTAACACAAGATTCACAGGACACGAGTTAGGTTACTAAACATAAAAGACGCATGCACACACTAATATACATATTATATACTAAATATTATATTGGCCAATTACGTACACACAAATGTACGATAGATAGTGATATACAACTAAGTGTAAATGCACACACTCCTAAATTGGAAGCTGAATCTTACCTCGTGTTGAAGTGGTTCCAAAACATACTGCGCAGCGGAAAGACGAGAAATGACAAAGAATGAGTAAGTATCGTTAGATACAATCATGTTAATTTAGAAGTGGAAAATTCAGAACATGTTAGTAACAGTGTTGGGGCTGAGCGTCGGTTATCGTTAAAAACCAGGAACAAGAACATGCAAATTACGACTGTTAATAACCGCTCGAATCTCGATTACTTCTGTTTTAAAATTAAAATAAATACAAAGAACTCTCTGCAAAACAGGGTGTAGGAAAAGAAAAAACAAAAGTGATACACTCTGATGTAAATAAAACATTAGGATTGACTGGGGCACAACATTGCGTATCTTATATATTAATATTTATTATTTAGTACGAGTAGAACAGACATTTTAGGAACCAATTGATATGTCTAATAAATTTATATACTTCCGCATATGAATTGGTTCCCGGTTATAAGTACATCTAACATGACACCGAACACATTCTTACCTTTCGTTGAAGGTCTCCTGTTTAGCGTAATTTTGAAGACTACCTTCGTCAATGAGGAATTTCATTCTCTCGAAGAATGAAGCAGTGATAGCGGGCGGTTGCTTCCGCAACAATATGTCGGTCGGTTTCGGCGAGGACACGCAGAGCTGACTACCTTTACAAGCTGGGCTCTGACAGCATTCTGGGTCTTCGCAGTCGATTAAGCCATCTAAATTAAGCAAAAAACATTAATATGTTTGCCACTCAATATGCTGAAGAACCATGTATATAATAATAGGTCAGCGTGTAAGGGTATATTGATTTGGGTTACTGTGCTCTCACTAGAACCGAAGCAATTTTAGTTACTTCGGTATTAATTGATTCGTCTCAATTTCGTATCGCTTTTGGCTTTATAAACGCCAGGAAGTGATAACATGTCAAATTTTAGTCTCCACGTTTCGTATACCGCTACGTCTAAAACTATTTACATACATTTGTAACTGTCATAAACCGTTTACCAAATATGAGCATATATTATATTGTTATACATAAAACATATTCTTACATAAATGTTTAATAAACATTACTTCACGTAATACATTTATTATACCTTTGTCGTTGTCTTTAGAATCGTCACAGATTTGCTCTTTGAGTGTAGTGCAGTCAGGTCCATCCCATCCATCAAAGCATTTGCATTCCCAATGTCCGTCATTAGCAACTCTACACTGACCATGTCCGGCACAACCTCTCGGGCAACCTTCTAAAGTACAGTGTCTTCCATTCCAGCCAGAAACACATAAACAAGTGCCATTTTTGCACTGTCCATGATCACTACAACGAGTGTCGCAGAGTTTCGATATGCAGAATTCTCCGGTCCAACCCTGATCACATACGCAAGACTCGCCAACGCACCTTCCATGAGGCCCACAGTCTAAGTCACAAACTTCTGCAATAGTACCCAATTACGTAATTGGTCAGATGTATGTATACAATGCTCACAAATAAAACAAAATAAAAGTTTTCAACTCTAGTTTATGTATAAAAAGTTTTGTATTTGTAAGACTTACCTTTAGAGCAATCGTCACCAGACCAGCGGGCATGACAAGTACATGTTTGCGTATCTACGTCAAAAGTACCATGGCCAGAGCAGTCTGGCAGACACTGAAGTGCATCCTTATCCATAGTTGCACAGTCCGCTCCTTTCCATCCTTTTTTACAAACACAAGCGCCTTCAATACAAAACCCGTGTCCTGAGCAAGTTGGATGCGGACAATCTATTTCCTTACAATATTTCCCTTTATATCCTCGTACGCAGGAACATTTTCCATTTACACAGTGACCATGGCCGTTGCAATCGGGAACCTCACATTCATCGTGACGCAAAGAACATTCTTTGCCTTTCCATCCAGGATTACATTGACATTCTCCATTAATATATTCACCGCGTTGGCTACACAGCACTGGACATACACCTTAAAAATATTAAAAACTACAGAGTGATTTTACAAAAAATATAAATACACTTGATTGAGGCTAATCAAAAGCATGGAAAGAAATAATTGCAATTTGTTTTTGAAAGAAAAAACTAATTTCGCAGTAAATCATTCTACAACATACTTTCACTGCAATCGTCTCCTCCAAAACCTGGCTGGCACTGACAGTGACCCATTAAACATTCTCCTTTGCCTGAGCAGCCGTTGGGGCAATTATGGGTCATGTCTTCAGCCACTATAGCTATGAAAGATATTTCTTGCGGATCGCCGTCATCATTATATAATGACAAAAACCAATGTCCTTGCTCCATATAATGTGTAACTTCTTTCTTAACGGACGGCTGTAAGTGAAATATTTGTTAAATTACCAGCCGATTCCCGCCTACGTCCACAAGCGTAGTTAAAAAAATTAAAAAATCGACGTATAAGTTTTTTCGTGATTAGCGAACGAACAAAGAAGCAAAGTATTGTAAAATTCAATGTTAGTAACATGTTTTGCTTAATGACACGTTACCAAAGATATTGCTATTTTAAAAGTTTGATGTACAATTTTTTACCCTTCTACCTCTTTTATTGTAAGTATAAAATCGTGTTTTATACATTTTTATATTAATTTGATAAATATGAACAATTTACTTACGTGTGAGGCCCTTGTAGTTCTCGCTTTGAAACCACTGAGGACTTCCAAAAAGTGATATTGCGTATGTGTAGGCAAAGCGTTTCGTCTAGCATAAACACCTATTGATGCTCCTCTAGGGATCATGTAATCGAATTTTACATATGATGCTTCTGATTGATAGAACTGCATGTTCCAGTAACTATATGGAGGGATTTCTTTTGATAACTTTTCACCTAAATTAATTTGTTTAAACGTTGTTCCATCGGGTGGAAACGATTGTGCTGGAAATGTCCTTGCACCTATAACACGAGATATTGTTTTAGTAAAGTTAATTCAAAGTTCAAACACAAACGAAAAAATATGTTTTAATCATGCAATAATGTAATGATATTGTAAACAGGTATATTAATAAATAGAATTGAAACTAAAATTTTGCAACATTAAATAGCTCTACAAAATAGGGTGTAAATGTATACTACTAAGCGCATGCAGATTATACATATGTGTAAACACAATCTTCCCGTGTTTAAACAATTAATAGTCTACTATCATACATGCTTGTTAGTCTGTTAGATTTATTTTTCATATCGATCGTGGAACGTTGCTGTAAATGGAGTTCAGTGATCATTAGTATGTTATAAGAATGCTAATTCAGAGACCTCACCTTCCAAAATAAGGATTGGTGGAGGTTTTAATTTTGGACATACATATTTAGAAACATCCACTGTTGATATTCTTCCAGATTCGGTTGTTATATCATTTGTAGTTGAATCAGTCATCTGTGTAGTTATTGTAAATACATGTTCTATCTCACTTGTTTCCATATTATAATTCTCTGTTGTAGTGTTATCGACTTCAGTCGTTGAATAATCCTCTGGGGTACTTTTAGATGTCTCATAGTTATTAGTCGATTCAACGTCAGCTACAGTTGTTAGAAAAGTTTTATCAGGATAGTCATCGTAAAAGCTATCAGAAGAATTGGTACTGTCGCATACTGGACAAGAACATTCACAACTGCCACCCCAATTCTTTTCTTGTATCTTTTTTTCTTGGTAGGTGTCATCAACAGACACTGGTTTATTAAAATTTGTAGCCACGGTTGGTTCGGAATCCATTGGGGTAATTTTAACAGAGGGTATTTCATTGGAATCTCCGACTGTGGGAACGGTTACTGTCAATGAATATAAGGGCTTGTAAGAGTTTTCGGCATCGTCTGATGATATCGTAAGATTAATTAAAACATGTTTAGCATTAAATGTTATATCTGATGATTTTGATTCTTTAGCACTATGCATAGTAGAAGGCTCATCGGTTACAATCTTCGCCTCTTTGGTATTGGCTATATTATTTACAACATAATTAGTATTAGTAACACTCGTTGGCATAGGCGATACTGGCACAACATGCTCCGTTTCAAGGAGAGGTTTATGTGTTGTGAAATAATTGAAACTCTCAGCCGTAGTTGCATTACTTGTTAGAGATATATCTGTGGTAATGGCTCGTGGGGTTGTAAGAAATCTTGGAGGAAGTGTAGTTTCCATATTACGAGGAGTACTATCTCTATTGTAATGGAACTTTTCTGGGTTATTTTCTAATTCAGTGGACTCATTTGAGTAAATATGTAGTTCTTCGTTAACCTCGTTTAGCCTTGTTAGTAATTTTAAATACTGAAGTTTTTGTACACCATATGAGTAGATCGACGGAAACGCATCACCTTGCATATCTCCAGGGTCATATGCGATATCGCTTTTATCAGGCTCATTGCTCTTTTGAGCTGTTACAATTTCAGCTGGTTGATCCACATGTGTTTCTGTGTCCGCGTTGTTTACGGTATGTGTTACTGATTTAGTTGTAACAATATCTTGATTTGTTTCGGTAACGATAGTGCTAATCTCATTTTTATTATACTTTACGGCAAGCGTGGTTGTATTGGTTAGATCACCCGTGTTAGCTCTTATATTACCCACATCGATGGTCAGAGAAGCATTGTTATTGACTTTATCATGTTCTTCCGTTAGGTCAGTATGAACTTCCTTTGAAGTGGAAGTCGGTGACACACCATGCACTAAATTAACAGTATTCAAAGAAGGCGTAGTGATTAATTCATGCATATCTACAGTAGCGGAAGAATTCACAGAAGAAACAGAAGGTATTACAGAGGAAGCATGCCCATCTACACTTCTACGATGGCGCGAATGACTTTCCCCATTACCTGCGCCGGAGGATGTCGAGCTCTGGTGCGGTCTGCTTATTAAAGATTTATTACTTGATTCAAGCGTCGTAGGTTTTGACGCGGGAAACTTATCAGAGGATTCGCCGACTATTACTGTACATGGCTTGTTCTGATATGACCAATTATCAGTGAAATAAGACGCTGTAAACAAATATGGCATTAAGGAGAAAGTATTGTAAAGTCAAAAAAATAATTTTGTAAAGCAAACATTTTAATTCCGGTGCCAAAATCATACTCTTTTTAATTTTGATTAAAATCAAGCAACAGTCACTTAAAATTGGGTTAAAAATAAATTACCTGACATATAAGAGGCGATGGCTAAAAGTAGAACAAACAGCATTATGAATACTATTGCGGTGCACTTCCAAGAGCACCTTGATGAGAATCCCTTTCTGAAGTGAAAGCGAGAGGCGGCTGGGGGAAAGTGTGTCGCGCGGAGATTGTTCCTAACCGGGAGGACAGGCACGGGAGCCCCAAATGCTGGGTGTCGATCGTTCCGGTCCATCCTTTCTAGTGTACTCTTTTCTTGTTTTCCGGGACTACTACACGATGAGTTCGACTTGTAGTCCATAGACGGATTCTTTTGGATGTCCCCTGAAAATAAATTATGTTAAAACTATTTTCCCTGAGAAGCATGGTTACTTATAATCCTTACAAAAATATACTTAATTGCTAATTACTATCAAATTAACCAATACGAATTAAATAATATAGTCTGATAATTTTAAATACTACAATTAGATATAATTGCAGTACATGATATAAAAAATCAAATAGCATAATGGTGATTTTTCGACACGAATTTTTTAAAAATTATTTCTTTGTACACGCACGCTAAAAATGGGACAAACTGACGGTTTATCAAAGATGTCATAAGAAATTTTTCATTGACAACATCCAAATCCGAGTTTTAAATAAAGTTTCACTTACCCGAGGGCACGTAAAAATTTCCAGAGGGGGTGCGCACCAGGCACGAGGGTTCAAAATCGGAGAGGTCGGCGGGGTTGCCAGTGATGCGGCCGTTCAGGCGAGACATGGTCGGGTTGCGCGGCGGCACATCGGGCGGTGGCCGGGAGCCTTCGAGCAGACAACCTGAA
Organism: Agara michaeli; assembly: GCA_018245675.1. Lineage (NCBI taxonomy): Eukaryota > Metazoa > Arthropoda > Insecta > Lepidoptera > Hesperiidae > Agara > Agara michaeli. Next base: position 1,218 of record DWDX01001675.1, on the reverse strand, counting down.
GACAAGTAAAAACAAGGCTGAAGTCTGACGTATTAGGTTATTTTCGGGGAAATACAAAAACTTTGCACACAAGAGAACGTCATTGAATACTGTAAATTCTCACACCGTTTTTATCAATATTTTACATATACCTTACATATACCATTTTTATGACTACTGAAGTGCTTGCCCGGCTATATTATTAATATAGCTTTATATACAGATATTTTTAACTGTACATTGTTTTAAACAAGAAAACTGTTGTATCGATAAAAAATTGTAAGTACCTACAACTACTTTTTGTAACAACTTTAAAAGGTTTTCCTCATTATTGAACGATTATGGAATTTAGTTTGGTAAGAAAAACGTTCTGTCTATTGATTGTTTGTAAATTGTGATTTTTGCATCTGTTAAATGATTTAATAAATAAAAAAAACTTTTTTTGCACCTTTCCTGCTAGGCGTCTTGTCTTGTTCTGATTTGGTAAAAAACAATAATCAGTCCTTTGACAAAGGAATCCCATGAGTGACATGTATTGAGCAGATAGATGTACATACATACAATTACGAAAAGAAACCGATTCGAGAACTCAGTTTCGGGATCTCAAAAAGTAGCACAATTGATCCTAATAGGACAAAATTAAGTCTGTTTAATTTGTAATAAACTGCGCTGTTTGATGTCAAATGACGAGTAGGCGTATTGTTATTTAATTAGATGTTTAAGTGTATTTCACGTATCATTCTAATGACAGTCCTTAGTCTTTTTATTCGGAGAATGCGGTAGTAAATTCATTACTTTCTAATTACTGCTGGGTAAAAGGGGCGTTTCAAAGAGATGAAATGAGAACCGCGCTTTCTTTTCGCGAGACGGAGGGCGATCATTGAAAAAAAAACAACACAAAAACCCTTTTAGAATTAATTGAGTTTTCTTGCGGCTACATCGACCGCTACAATAAATTAATTAACGCTTGAAGGAATCCTTAAAATTTGTCGAGGATCAAAAGTTGGCTGGCGGTCGGGTGGGGTGGCAGGGGGCAGGAGATAATACTTCGATTTTCCATTAACTTATATTAGCGATGGGAGAGGCCTTCGCCGCGCCCCGCCGCTCAAGCAATAGCTCCCGATCTAATATATTTCCTTTATTAACTAACTGCCGAAACACGCGATCTTTGATCCACTTTCATAGCCGCTTATCCGCTGTTTGTTTCCAGACTATCAGCAGTGTCCTAATTGCAGTGCG
>DWDX01001674.1:0-17648 GCA_018245675.1 Agara michaeli | reverse complement strand
GGGGTAGGCAGAGGAGTGTAGTACACCCCCACATTTCACCAGGTACGTTTAAGTCCCACAATGGAATAGGTGGTGAGTCTATTGTCATGCACCGGGCACACATCCAGACTCCGAGTCACTGCCAATTCTAAATTAGGAAATCCAACAGTACCCAAACCGGGTTTGAACCCAGGACCTCCCAACCAACGAGGCATTGTTCAGATTCCCTAAAATATGTCCGCGCAACATCTTATAAGAATTTCCTATGAGCTTTTGTCTAAAGCAATTTTCGTTTATAATTCTATGAATATTTACATTAATATTCATACCTGGCTGTTCTTGCTAACACGAGCCAAGATAATTCAGAAATTGTCGACAATATTCTTTAATACGTCTGCTTTATGTAGCGTAAACTTAGCGTCTTAGCACAAAGTATCGACTTAATCCTGTGTTTTTTAATAGAGGCTCTTAATCATTACCCTCGATATAAAGTCTGGCGAAAGTTTTTTAGCATCACATGTTCGCTCGGTAATCCGGTGTAGAGACAAAACGAGACGACAACATTTATGCACTCGCCCATTTCACTGCATCCTATTTGCATTGCTAAATGATTTATTGAATTAACTCTAAATGAATGCTCCCAGAAAGTTCGATACTTAAGTACGCTAGAGTAAAGTTTTGAACGTGAAACCGTTTAAGCGCTTAAAGGCTTCTGAGTAATTGCATAAAGCGGATGGAAAATATACTTCTACGCCACAGTCTGTAGAAGCTTAACGCAATTGAGTGATATAAATACTCCCTCGGTAGTATACTTTTATATGCTTTCTATTTTTTACGATTTCACCTACATTCAATCTATCACCATCGCCATGGGTTGACTGGTAGAGAATGCCGCTGGGCATTAAGTCCGCCCTTTGTACAACCTTTTAGTTTAAGGTGTCACAAAAAAGTGTAAATAAATAAATAAATAAATAAATATATGCCGTCCAAAACTAGACAATCACACCGGTGACCTTAAACTTTACAACAGTCAGCGTATAACGGCACATTAGGCCAAATACACGAAATATCTATCAAATTGTCGGTTCCATGATAGGGTTGCTGGGCAATTTAGTTATAAGAGTATTGCAAATGACCTTGCTTATTAGCAAGGTGCAGCATACGCATAGAGAAATGCGAAGACAACCGCTAGTTCATCAATAATTCATATTCTGATGACTTGAAGAAAAATGAGTGCATTTGTGAAATCCTTTCTTAAACCTTACCAATCGCATAAATGTGAATACCATAAAATATCTGTCAAATTAAATACAATTATTTTAACAATTATTTATTATATAAAAAAATAATACGAAAAAAATATCATAAATGAAAATAAGCCACCATCCCTCCCGTTGCGTGCACATAATTGTGTGCAAGATGCAAGAACATCAACACTTTTAAATATTCATTTATCAACAATTAATATAAGGCACCGAAATACAATTCATTTGATATTATGCATCGTTACGTAAAACAATGTTGTACTTGAAGGAATGTTGTACACGTAATTACATTGAAATTATTATGGATATGGATCATTTATGCGAGGCCAATCTATATAGACGATCAACAGATAATAATAAGTCACTTCATTATTGACAATCTAGTAAACACCTCAACGCTCAAATCGAAATCATTCGACTGACGATTTCTTAACTTAGCGAATAGTCAAAATATTTGACCTAGTGGGAAAAATCAAGTTTAATGGCAATTTTATGAAAATACAGCTAATATACGTTTATCACTTAACAGTTCATTGAAACTTGATGCAAAGTACATTTAATATAGGTATAAGATAGCCGTTTTATATATGTTATTGCTGTAAAATATAAATATATTAAAGAGTAAATAAGTAACTATAACAATAAAATGTAAAAAAAAATGTATAAACTGGCACCAAATATTATGATATCATGATGACCGTTGCAAGCACTAGTCATAATGTTATTTAACATGAATAACAAACACGCGAAGGTGTGCAGTATCCGTGTATTGCAGGAACTTTTTCTTCACTTCTCCAGTTTACTAACTTCATACAAGTAAGCGGCAAACAATTTAATCTGAAAGATACAAAGTATACAGAATATTAAGCCAGTGATAAGAGATTGCTGTATCGTTAGGTACATAATTCGAATTCACAGCACACAATACATGCATATATGTAATTATATATATGTATATCAACAAATTATAAAAGACACGATAGATTTTATTAATGGAAAATGCATAAAGCAATTGTTATTTTACAAATTAAATATAATTTATAAAAAATAATGACTTGAATATTTTTTTATTGAGTTATTGTAATAATCTTTTCTACAACCGAAAACTCTCATGTAAGGAATTGCACCGAATAATAATAATACTGATAACGGCGTTAAGCAGAAGAACAGCAATACTGACGCCCTCGATGTAGTTGCGCACGTTGATTTTCTCATTCTGCGAGTGCGCCATGTCGTCGCCGGCGCCCATGGGCAGCAGCAGCACGTTGCGGCCGCTGGCCTCTTGCAGCGTGATGGTGACCGGGATGGAGCCGCCCTCGCGCGACATGTCCGGCTCCGTCTGCAACGACACGCGGCTCGCTATCATTTTTGCATCTCAGATTGTGCCCCTACATCGGAAATAATACAAAACGATAGTTATTACCTATTGCCTCCCCGCACCCGGTATCGGATGTACCTAGTTAGTATTCCGTTCCAGGTTATTAACCAACCGGAGTATCGAAACGTACTTCACGACTGTTGCGAAACGATATCGTTCGCGAACGATTGCTTAACGTGTTGTTGGCGGCCGACGTGGTCGTTGCGACATGTCCGCGGCCGAGACGAGCATCACCTGGTAGATGAGGCGGGTGGCGCGCGCGGCGGCCTGGTAGTGCGGGTGGTCGGGGTTCTCGGTCCAGGCGCGGCCGCTCTGCGCCGTGATGCGCATCTTGTTGGGCGAATCGCGCTCGGCCCACTAGAAACGCAACGTCGCCGTGGAGTATTAACGGAATCGATAAAGTTTAAATACACAGATTGTACGAATAAATGATAGGTTTTGGATTATTTCTATATTATCAGACAACTGGAGTATAGCATGAGCTCTGCGACATAGGTGCGCGTTCCGATATTCATTTCCAAAACATAAAAACACCCTTAAATATAGTACTATCAACGGTCACTATCAACGGTCCAACAAACAGAGCGAAACGCCTAGTGTGACATAGATAGCTTTGCCGAGCAGTGGGCCACAATAAAGACTAATAAAACAAAAAAACATTATATTTGATGTTGTGTTTGTTTGATATCTGTATTTTCAAATTGTTGGTGTCATGTTAAGAGCACAAATTGAATATTACAAACCTTCTTGTGTACATAGTCAAATACAAGCTTCTCGACCTCTTCGGGTTCTTGGTCTGGCACAATCCTTATAGAGAACTTTCCGATCACTTTGCCAGGAATCACGGTCTTCGCTCCAGGCTGGAATGCAGCCCCTACAATGTTCATACTAAGTTACGTCAAGGAATACTATAGTATACTTCATGCATGATGTAGATGTCTACAGAACATTGTAAGGTTAGTCAAATAAATACCTTTAGTTTATGTCAATATGAACTTTGATCAATAATAAGAAATTTTTATTATCAATGGAATAGTTTTATCTATGTTTGTTAATCCTGTAATTTCATATATTGTTGTTACATCATTGTTACAGGGGCATACATAGAATATTTTAATATTGATAACCTTCAATTCCGTGCAGGGACAGGCTTGGATACCTCCAGCGATGCATCAAAATCTGCTCTTTAACTCCGTTGTGTGGCAATTTGAATGCGCTTATGGAATTTCTGTAACAGTTGCAATTTCATATGGAGACCTTCAAGAAATCGTACTTTAGGAGATTTATAACTATTAATACATTCATGATGACTAATGTATTGTTTAAAATATTCATAGGAGTTGACGACTGAATAGCATCTTCTTTTTCTTTTGAAACCGCTTGATTAATTGTATGTTAGTAGACGTTTCAAAATATTGCTCTAAATTTAAATTTAAACCTTTTACTATGTGTATATTTTTTTCATCTTCTAGGGCGTTTCTAATGAAATATGAAAATCGGCTTTGGCAATATGAAACAATATTTAATAATAATTAGTCAATTAAATGCATGAATATGGATACGTAATGTATATAAATAAATAAAACATAAAGCAATCTCACATTAAAAATATGTTTAGATCACAGCCATTAGCAACAAGATAAAACAAATTTTATCGTGCTGCTACACGTTATCATCATCATTTATGACAATGATGATAAAAAAATTGTTATAATTTATATTACATAAACAGAAACGGCTCAAAATTTGAAGCACAACCTTTAATGGCCGAAGAGCTGTAGTACTTATACAATATTTAGATGTGTAGCCTTGTATGTTTCTGTCAAAAATAAAAGCCATGCCTAGCAATCAACAGTGTATATATTACAAAGAGCGCTCTTACAGCCACAGAGGAAGAGTATTTATACTATGAGTATGCATTCATACATACATTCTTATATGAATGTATCCATTCCAAGCAGAACTTTTTAATGCATTAAGACCCACCTGAAGTCAGTTTTCACCATTACTTTATTACAATAAAGGTCTTTAAAAAATAACTGCCTGAATGTGCAATAATTTTATATCTCGAACTACATTTTATAATAAAATAACAACTCTTGTGCGAGTAGCTGTTGTAATTTATCATCATGCCCACACTGATATGCTTTTATTAACAGAAACTAACGAAAGAAATGCCAACACATTTCATCTTTTATCACATATTAAACGAGATAAACAAACGGACAAACAATATTGCATATCCACTTATCAATAACAAAATACCTATGTCCTTACTGATAATGAGGTAAGCTTCAGTGCATACAATTACTCATATAATGTATGAATAATGGCCACTGACCATCTGTTTTTGGTCATGCTCATTTATCTACGGCCAAACCTAAAATGTTTGTCTATTAAATATGCAATTGTATATTTTTTGTTTAAAAAATATTTGCTAGTAATATTGCAGTAACTTTAATAAAACATTTTTTTGTAGATGTACATATGTACTTACTAATGTACAATTATTCCTTATTTCTGGAGGATATACTACTCCGATCATTTCAATGGGATCAAGAACACTCAATTCTAACAATAAATTTATTATTACTATATATCAGTCATCCTACACATATTATACCTTCAGTATTTTTAGTTCTATTATTGTACAAATCACATTTCAATACAATACCTGTATGCCTCTGGGTCAAAATCAATATTGCTATATAACTGCTTTTCAGTTTCTGCCAATGGGGCTACAGATTTGTATATATCAGTAATCAGTATTTTGCCATTCTTGTCCACCAGTTGGTCCATTAGATATATTAAATCAGACATTGCTGTAAGAATACATATTGATTGTTCACAATTAAGGTATTAACTGTCAAATTTTACAGTAACACTATTATCATTTCTGTGACGTACTTAACATCTCCTTGTCAGATTAATTATTTGTTTCACTTATATAGAAAATTTTATTGACCAGACACTGCATGTTTAAAAGTACTTTACTATAATATGTAATTAACTTACAAAGTGGAAGAAAGATGCTTTATTTCCATAGCAGAAATTATGACCAAATTATAAATTACCTTCATGTACAGTGCCACCATAAACACCACTGTGGAGATCCATTTTGGCACATTCCACCTCCAAAAAGTAGTAGCTGATGCCACGGAGACCATAAGTGATGCAGGGTTTGGTAGTACCCAGCCAATAATTGTCTGATATGCACACATAATCTACTGAATCAAAGAAGCCCTCAGGCTTCAACTGCTCAATCAGCAGATCATCAAGACCTTCTGATCCAGATTCTTCCATACATTCAAAGACAAATTTTAAATTTACTGGAAGCTACAAAATTATAAAGGACAATTTTCATTTGTTTTCGAGTTATATGTACATATGATAAATGTGATATAGGTGAATAGGTGATAAAGGTGAAAACTCTATAACTTAAATTATTTGGTGTCTTCCTTCAAGTTTGACTTATAGAGCTTCTTCTGTATTACCCCTAACATGAAAAACCGACTGCATTCTAATACTTCTTGCAATATGTACTGCACATTAATAAATAATATATGATTAGTATTAATATCTATGTTTGAAATAAAGTATTTAGTGAATGTCTTTGGATATAATCCGAGTGACAAAATTGACAATGATTAAATTTGATTGGCCTTACCTCCTCTCCAACACCCTTATAAGCATTAATAGCATGAAGCCAGCCTAGCACAGGCCCTTTGTCATCTGTAGATCCTCGACCAAACAGTTTGCCATCACGTTCAACTAGTTCAAAAGGGTCTGTGGCCCAACCATCAGATTTCAGTGCGGGCTGGACATCTAAGTGTCCATATATACAAATAGTGTTTTTTGCAGTATCCTTAACGTAAACATAAATAATCGTTTTTACTTAGTTAAATACCATCAAATCGCTTTAATAATACATTAATAAAATGCTAAAATCTTTGTTGAAAATGTTAAACACTTACATTACCAAGAACACCAATTAAAACAGGGGGCAATTTTACTTCTTTGCCATCAATAGTTTGAAAGCCTACTTCTCTGATCTCAGTTTTAGCACCAACTTCCTTTAGTTTATCCTGCATCCAGTATACCATGCGAATGCAGTCTTCGCGATATTTAACATCACATGATACGGACGGAATTGCAACAGCCTCCTTTAACAAATTCTTATACGATGCGGCGTTTTGATCGACGAACTTGAAAATTTGAGGCAATGTTTTTTCTGCCATCTTTTTGGGCGCTTCTTTATATGTTACCGAGTACGCTCTGTTGTAGGGATGTCCGCAGTTCACGGATGACGATACACAAATATTACTTATCGTCGACAATTTAAAGTCGTGGCAAACTCGTACTGCTTTTATAATCAAAGAGAACGACATTTCAATTACCTATAGTGATGTAACGTTTACTTTATATTCGTATTCGTTTTGAAAGAATCGCACAAAAATGTTATATCGTACTACCAATATTTTTATGTCATGCCTGCTATAGATAAATAGTATAAATAAGAAATGTTACAAGTAACAGATTTATTTGTTACCTTGTTCAATACGTAAATAACTATTCATTGATAAGTGTAGTACAAAAAACACAATTATTACTATTTGAAGGCCATTTTGTTGGTATGAGTAGGATTGTAAGAAGTTCTAATGACCTTTTGTATTAATTAATAATTTATTTATTATTGTTTGTCGAATGATTATTATTACCTACATATATTTAATGTCTAACTGAACGATGCAGAACTAAATGAGTAGGTGTATCAAAATTATTTTTCAAAGATAAGGTATACATAATACTTAATGATATAAAATGTTCCCCTGTCTAATTTATTGAAAAGGTCTGTTTTAAAAAAGATACCTTTTTTAAAACAAAACCTTTTTATGAATGGATAAAAACATCATAATCCAAATACTTTTTTGAACTTTTGGTATATATTTGGAACATGTGTTAAGATCTAGGTATACAAATATAAATAATTACAATTCATCTAATGTAGAATATTTTACAATCCTGAAAAGTCGATTACATAAGAACCACACATCACTACTTTACCATAGCCGTCGGTTACTACTCATCTACTCATTTAAATGCAACACAAGAGTTTATGGAACACGATTAGATAAATTTAGATATATAAATGCAATACTAGGTATACTTTTCAAAACACCAGACATTTCACGCTCTGCGATTTTTAATTTTGTTTAATTTAGTAGATACCAGATACATTATAATGTAATTTTGTAGATTTACCTACGTAGCTATAGGTATCTATAAGCAAAAAAGAGGGGGTTAACGTCACAATGAGAAATAGGTATTAATAAGTTAGAACCTCGTGTACTTATTCATTTGTATGTGAAACCCCTAATATGCGAAGAGTTTGTCATATAAACAGAATGACTGCATAAGCGTACTTAAGCCGCGTAATATGTAATATACAGATATACACGTTGTTTTCAGTAATAATATCAATAAATATGATGCATTGTGTATATGGTAGAAAAGTATATTAGGTACTCTACACTCTACATATAGGTAAATCAGTAAGAAAAAACGGTTAATTGAATATTTGAAAATTATCTTTATTGTTATTATTATTATCAAATTATTACGCTTTAATATACTATACATTAAAACAGTGACACATTTAATTTAGATAAAATAAATAATATACTTAATTCAAAGCGCACTCTAGGAAAATACTACATATATTGTTCGTGTAAATTATACTATATGTGTTTAAGTATTTACGAAAAACATGTACTTTCAAACCTCGATTTAAGTAGGTATAAAATAAAAGGGAAATGTACAACAGAAGTAAACCGATAGATACGGGCTGAGCAATGCCGCAGAACTGGCACAGCGGTGAGCTTTGAGAGAGACATAGATAAGAACATATATTTCCAGCAGTGTATTCAGGCTTAATTCTACTGAGGCATAGTCGAAGCAAAACCTCAAATTTTCCACAAGTTGCACGAATATACGCATATTCTTTTTAGACCAATTGCAGTACATCAATGGCAATGTATTTAAAATTAAATAAAGCATAAAGTGTAGGACCCACGTCGTGTTGTTTCTTTAAACAATGTGCTGCAAGCGGAGAAGGATTAGCTAAGCCGTATCGTATTGACAATTAACTTGCGTCCGAATGAGTAACGCGGGACGAGTGCCTAAACGAATGATGTGGAAAACGTTCGTACATACTTAGTATCTATAAGTATTTGGTTACAGTAGGAATTATTAATTTTTCAAATATAAATATATTGTATGATTTATGTAAATAAATATGATTAAAGTGCAAAATAATTGGCTACATAATAGCGGGTTTAGCGATGATGCAACATTTACACTTCTGTATCGAATTGTTTGTCCTTGACAACTGGAAAAAGTTGCTACCCTTTCAAACTGAAATGAATTAAGAATTAAAATGATTATAATTGTACGCCAGCTTGGCATGATAGGGATAATTTATAATTTGGTTTAATTGTTACAATTATGACATTTTGATTGAAATCTGTAAAGTTGTAATCTTTTTCTACAATATATGAATTAGAAACTGAAAACAGTTGTTAGTGCTCCTGTAGAATTTCAACGTACCTATTTAAGTAATTTTATGCCGTTTAAATAGGGAACATATATATGTTCCCATGTGCCCATATGTACGCATATGTGTGTGTACGACTTTAATATACGATACTTATGATGAATATGACGCTATACGATACGATATGATAATTTGTTAAATCATAGATAAAATGAGAATCGCATGATGATGCGGTCATTCGATTTAAACGAATATGTAAATCCAATGAATTCAGAGAATTAAAAAAATTGTCATAAAATCCACAACAACACTTTACGTAAAATGAAGTTTACATTATTTAATCTGGTTTTATTGCATGTATAAAACAATCAACAACATCTTTGGGTAAAACGTAAACTAAGGTTTTCTGTACAATTTGAGATGTATTCATAAGCTATTACGCCGTGCAGCGTACACACACAACGCGGGGTATCTACCTATCTTTCACCCTGGTACTGGATTATATAACGTATAATGAAAAATCCCTTGCTTTTCTATTTCTTGGTTTAATATTGTATGTTCTGCGAGTTATTCATTTCAGTCATACGCTACAAGGCAAACATTGTCAATATAAAATAATGTACAGTAATTAAATTCCTCGAATTGCTTACTAACTCCAGGTAACAAATTAAGAGAATTAAAACAATGAATCGCGTTAATTCCTCTATTAATAATACGAAATGTTAAGATGATATAACTTAATTTAGTGTACATTTTAGTGTTTTAAATAGTACCAACAATCAATGGAATGCTTAGTAATTCCTTTTCAACAGTCTTGAGGGTACATATATCACTAGCTCCATATACCTCTAACAGTTCACTGTCCTTAGTATTCTGAAACAAAAATAACGATAAAAGTTCAAAACCAATATTATAGATAACAGTCATGTTTTTAAATAGGCACACTGAACACGAAAAGTCTCGTCACGCTGCCGATGAAAGGTAAAAATTATATTATGATCTGTATGTTTCACACATGCGTTTATATGAAATGTTGCAAGCTCAGATTTAGGAATCGATGGCATAAGATTTTCGTTGAACACTATAGCAGATTGCAAGCATGTGGGCCGGAGCGAATCTCACCCAGTGGCGATGCCGGTGTCGGAGGAGGCGAACAGCGCGGCCGAGTGTCGCTGCAGCCAGAGGGTGAGCAGCGCGGTGGCGGCCGTGGCCAGCGCGCCGGCGCAAGCCGCCACGCGCGCGCCGCTACCTCCCGCTGCCACGAACACGCGCGCCCACATCGCGTACCACACCGACTCCGTCCACGTCGAGTACTCGCCCGATTGCATGTCGTAGCCTGCAATTATATTTTATTCTGTATTTACCGATGCCTAAACCCGTGTCGCCTGCTTGGAGAGAAAGAAAAAAAATAATTATTGCTACAATTCGCCGGTCTATGTCCCATTTGTTGGTGTCGGTATGCATTATAGTTATTACTGCGCATGTTTATCAATTGAAGCAATCTGGTTCTGACAATATTACAAGCGTGTGAACTGCAAAAGGCATACCTTACCTATTAATATAAATAACGTACTTAGTAAATAGTTTAGTGAATAATTTACCTTGTATAGAGAATGCAGGACTAATGGCTTGGCTAAAATTCATTGTGGTCCTAATACACACACCGGTGTGATTCCATCCCTTTAAATAGTACGAAGACAACCCCTGAAAAGAAGAATAAAACATATATACTTATAAAATATTCCAAAACTCAGGTACATGACGACGAAATGATTAAACACAAGCACAACTCGTTCGAAGGCAACTAATGAAAATCTTATTTCTTTAACAGGTCGTCAATGGAATAGGAGAGGTAATGCCGTGAAACGAAACGAAAGTATTTGAAATACCGGTTGATCGAGCGCATCGCACGCGGCGCGGGAGACGTGCAGCGAGTCGCCGGCGAGCAGCGCCAGCAAGTACGCGGCGTACACGACGGGCACGTTGTTCCACGCCGACACGCTCACGTACAGCGGCACCGCGCGCGCCGCAGGCGACTCCGCGCTGCCGGCGAACTCGGCCGCCGCCAGCAGCGCGCACGCGTTGCTCTCCAGGAAACAGTGCAACATCTCGTCCGCCTGTACGCATCCACTGATTGTAAGGTACGTTTCTTTTGAAATACTACCTATTCTGATTAAATAATATTATTAAACCATTCTGCAAATATACATGTTATACAAGGAAAATGTTGATTATTTTTATGTTATTAGTAGAGCAAACGGACAGTACGGTAATACCACCGCATAGACAACTATACAAGATGATATTTGTGAGAAGAGATCCATGCCTCTCACCGCGATAGAGTTGACGCTTTTAATGTTACTTAATAAATTTAAAAATCACGTGATAATATGTTATAATTAATTTTTAAATATAAAATGACCACCTTCATTGATATTTAATAAACATTTTGAGTTCTACTTTTTTATTTAATTCGTAATACCCTATAATGCACTGTCAGTTATCTGTTTATTAAGAAAAAAAGAATACGTTACAAGATGCGCAGACGTGGATACGTTCCCCGCATACGGCGCTCCCACCACCTGCCGGTACAGGGTGCGCGCGAGCGCCGTGGCCAGGCGCGCTATCTTCACCTGCGGCTCGTACTCAGTCATCGTCCCGTTCTGCAGGAGCCACTCCGTCGACAAAACTGTCAAAAATCAATATAATACTCACTACTGATTGACTTGCAACCGTTTGTTATCCAATTATGGCTTTACTCACATGTCCCGTCTGTGCCGACGCTAATATTGTGGTACATGAAGCCGATATTGTCAGATTCGTCTAACGCCGATTCGTAAAACATGTTGGTAAATGACTCCTTGTAATCCACCAACAATAATTCCGGTAGCTCTCCACTCTCGGTCGCGTTCGAGAGGATCCGCCGGAAAGAGTGAATGGATGAAGGCGGTATGTTGGCGCTGTATTCACGTGTTAGATCCATGTTATTTATTTTTAAATTGCGCAACAAGTCTTCTGTAAACTGCTCGACCTACAGTATAAGATACAAATGTTTTAACGGCATGTATTATTCCAACAAATTATGATCGATTAGTTATCTGATGCATCATACGTAAACATTTGCAGAAAATATTACAGAATAGACACTTAGGAATAAGATATGTTTTAAATAATGTTAAAACGTAATACAAACATCTACATAACGGCTAGTGGTGAAACGAGCCAACAAATAATAAATCTTACCGTTTCTGGTACCGGTATAAAGCCGGTTGGAGTAGTAACGTTGTAAGGTGCATACGCATACATGGGCCACGAAGCTGTATTTTTGTATCTCAAAAGCGAACCGCCAACCTGACCGACTTCAACGTGCAGTTTGATATCGGTCGGCGAGAGAGGCGACAGCGGAGGCCACGCTCCACGTCTGATATCGTACGCGACGCGCTGAGAGCCGATGTAGTCGAAAGTCTCACCATTGAAAAGTGTCCACAAGACATTTTTATCTATAAACATATCAACAATATGTCACCATAATATCTTTAAAATATATTTACTATCAAAAATCATTTAAATATGGTACAAAATAATGGTTTAAAGTTAAGTAGTACAAAAGTAGTAAAAACTTCATGAGATGTACATTGATATAATATAAAATGTTATTTCTGTCAAAGTAATCGTAGATACATGTATCTGAGATCGACCACTTACTATGTCTAATAGGCACTTACCATAAAGATGAGCATCAGTTTTAGGCACCATTTGCGCCAGGCTGGCGGCCGCTAATATAAGCGTCACCATTCCTACCACTGAACTAGCAGCTCCAGGTGCCACACCTATTAAATCACATTTATAAAAAATGACAAAAAGTTTACATTAAGTAGCTTGGCATAAATTACAATTTTTGTGCATGGTTCACAATGTGAAAATATTAAATATTTCAAATAAGTAAACTATGCTCTATAAGTCACTCTCCATTTAAACCAACTAACAGAAACTTTGTTATTTTTTCTAGCTTTGCCAGAGTTTTCAAATTCCCTATCATAGTTTATATTGAATATTTCTACAGGAATATACTAATAAATAATTAAACATGTGTATTTATGCAATAAAGTAAATAAGTTAAAATTGGTTTCAGCTTTTGTGACCCAGGACATTTTTAACTTGTTTGCGCGCAGAAAGTTATTAAAAACGATTGACCTACTAAACTGAGAACATGATAAAAATAACAGTCAAGTAAATGATGACTTATGAATCATACCATCAAATAGTGAAGCTGCGTCGATCCGAGCTGTAACTAATATAACCGATTTCTTTTTGTTTGGAAGACCTCCTTGAGTATTATTAATCTGCAAGACATAATACTGGTGCTTAGGTACTAATAAATAAAAAACAGAAATATAATTTCAAATGTGGACTTTCACTGGTATTTATATTGTAATCTAATTAATAGCTAACCAGTCAGTATTTCTTGAATTAATCCATTTTTTTTTCAAAACTTCCTGAATTATGTTTTAAAACTAACATTAATGTCACTTATCAATTTAAAAATTATATACGGGTACATAATATAATTACAAACACAAGTGAAACCCACCTTTCCTCTTGGAAACAATGAATAGTAGACATTGTAATCTCCTAAAGGATCACATGCTTTTGTAGTAGTTAATAGAGGTGATGCTGCTGATCTGTTGAAATAGTTTATATTATTGTTTGATGCTGATATTTTTTTAAGATGTGTTACCATCTTGTATACCAAAACTCATAGTCCCACATAACAAATGGGTTATTCACTTAATAAAAGTTTCATGTTGAGTTGAGCTGACAATATATTATGATACTAAAATGATACAATTTTAATTAACAGTTAATCCACAAATGTATGTATACCTTCTCAAGCATACTTCAGTATTTAAAACAGCAAACATAAAGGAATTCAACTGAATTGAACAAAGTGGCTGGCCTTTTTGGTTATCTTTGTCAACATTATATCTGCAATCAAAAATGTAATATAATATTATGGTTAAGGTTTACAAAATATGATTACAAATTATGGGTACATAATAGAGTCAGGTAAAATACTGGTTGCATTACTTGTAGTTCAAGTTATAAGAATTTTGTTAAATGGAAAATCACTGTTTCATATATTTCAGTTTATTACTTAACATTCACATTATGTATATCCTACCTTTCATAACATTGTTCAATTTTAACTATCTCCTCTGACCGTGACTGAGGGAGGTAGAAAATGGGAAAAGGAATATCTCTCCTAAGCAGATTTGAGCCCTTGTCATTCCACACAATGCCCCCTGTCTGTTCTGAAGAACACTGACTAACATTACTTGCCGAGTATTCATTTGGGCAACGACTTTCTGGCGAAAGTGTATCAGGTCTGGAAATTCACATGTATCAATTATAATTAAAAATCATAAGATAATAAAAATAAACATTACTGCTAGTAATATTATTGACAGTTTTGAGATAAAGTGCCAAGGGCTCCTTATGTAATCAAGCGTTAAATGTAAGTGTCAATACAGCTAACTATAGATATGTATACCCTTACCTCATAGTGACATTATCATAAAGCAGTACACCAGCAATATTATCTGGTTTGGTGATTAGCTGCTCAATAATGTCTCTGAACAGAGCAGTGCTGACTACTGCCATGTAGGGGCCTGCAGTGCTATTATTTATCAACCAATGTGCATCACTTCTTTCTCTAAGCATGTGTACTACACCTACATTTCCACTTTCTGATGCTGAAAAATTTATTATCATATGTAACTAATTGAGTATTAGACTAATTGACCCAAGTGTTACATAGTTCCTTTATGAAACGTTTGGAAATAATGATTTTAAATCGTGCAAGTCAGATGTATATAATATACTTACATGAGCATCCCACTTGGTGAGTTCCATTCAGGCGTCTAAAACAAGCCGCACCCCCATCTATGGACGAGTAAATCTGCCCATGAAGCCTTTCACTAATTATTTCTGTAAAATTTGATTTATTAGCGGTAGATAATTATTATTTAGTTGATTAACCAACGTTTATGAATAAAAATGTACGAAAATTTGTTCCGACACAATTCATATATTTAGAAATTGCAACGAAACGTAGTTTAAAATAAATAAATACTTACCTCGACACAAAAATACATTTAGAAGAAAAACTAATCGCATGATTAACGATTTGTCTGTGACTGTTAATTGGAATGTAATTATTACTTTTTATGTAATCGTCATTTATTTTGGTGAATCCTTGATTAAAAACATATAATATCATTTCACATTACACATGAAAAATATATTCATCATCAGTGATGGATAAATGTCGTTGTCAAATGTCAAAAAATATATTGATCATCAATGATGGATAAATGTCATTGTCAAGTTGACTGTTGTTTGCTCGACAAGTACAAAAGTGCTGCCATTATAACCAAACTGATTAGAAAAAAGATCAGGTGTACAATTTTAAACTACTACAAACTGTATATTAAACATGAGTTAGGTACCATTTTATTTCTCAGTTAATGAACGCAATTATATAATTAGGTTAATATCCGATAGGTGTTTTGAGCTAAGAATTTTCTTTGCTTCTTCACAGAAAACTCATGCATTATGATATTGTTAAAAACCTGCCGGGCTACGTCCAATGTTCAAATATTGAAATAATTTAAACTGCAGGAAGGAAATCCTTGCTTTTTGGCATGGTAAACAGATTAGATAGAAATTGATAGAATATCTTCTATAAAGGGACCGTACTACATAATCCATTCGAGGGGGAAATGGGTCATCAACTCAATTACGGGCGACACTCAGTCAGAGTATTTTTAGATGTGCAGAAAGCCTTCGGCTGTATGTGGCATCATGAGTTAGTCTAAAAACAACGTCGCCATTTAGTTTAGCTTAGAGCGAATCATATCCCTGTTGCTGCACCTACGAAGCCAGTATGTCGGATGGAAACCCATAATTACGTACCTGGGATGTTACGTTGTTCGCGCGCTATGTATAAAGTCTCCGGTGGATTTTGGTCCGTAACATGCCGTTCACTTATCACATCACACCTAAATTTTTTATTCATGGTTGTTGGTAAGAAACAGAAATTAGCATAATTAATAAAACGTATTAAACATCTTATTTCAGTAAAATCTCTCTAAAAACAATTTATGTTGCACACATCGAAAAGTTCAGTAGTGCGTTGTTATGTATTAATTATCTATGATGAGTCGCCATTTGAATACTTCAAGACGGTTTATAACCGTTTGCAACCGACAAAAATCGATTAACATTCTTAAAAAGGTATGTTTTTTTTCTAGTTCTCTACAATCCTTTAACGACCAGTTGGTCTCGAAAACAGTTTATTTTAAACCCCATCTAATTCTAAACGATTACAAAATCTCCTAACATTGAATCGATTTATAAAAAATTTGACATTTTTTTGTACAGATCTGTTTACTTACATTTCCAGGCACGCTGTCAATATCACAACAGGCTTCTTATTTTGGAACAACGATAGTAGTTTTGGTTTTCTCCTCATGGTAGCATAACACTCTTCTTGGTGCCAAAGCACGAATCACATTTTATTCGACTTACGGCTTCTTAGTCATTCAAAATTAACGCCAAACTAGATAGTCATAAAACGGTCTAAACACGACAACCGCCAAATATAACATACTACATAGTATAATAAAACAAAGTCGCTTTCCGCTGTTTGTCCCTATGTATGCTTAGATCTTTAAAACTACGCAACGGACTTTGATGCGGTTTTTTAAATAGATAGAGTGATTCAAAAGGAAGGTTTATATGTATAATAACATATGTATAACAATATATGTAGTGATACGTCAAGGTGAACTAAACACACATTTTACGAAATTCTACCTTCAAAGGGCATTTGCGGGGGCGGGGGCGGGATGATATCCCGAGCAAAAGCTAGTGTAGCAATAAAAACTGCATATTATCAAGCAATTTGATAGACCCGTAACATTTGAAAAAAAAAGAATGAGGCAATGTATTAAAATATGAATATTATCTATAGCCATTAAGTTTGCTATCATAACTACAACAATGTATTCTCTTACTTTGTAGCATATTTCGTATAATCGTACAAAAATCTACGACAATTTTCTAAATAAACAAAGAGACAAATCGGTAGAGTAATTTTCCATGTATGTTATTACTACACAGAATTAAAGAAATCCGAGATACATGGCTAATCAAGAAGTGAAAATCCCGCACCCAAAAATTGCTTAAATCATGTTTGGAAATTGACGGTAAGTTATTATTTAATTTTTGTCTTGCATATGTTTGTAATTATGATGTATTTTGCCAGTAACAAAATATTACGAGCATCAGTCGATATTACAGGAAGCGTTGAATATGCTTCGAATGAATCGATTTGATAAATTGTCAAAAAGACATTTTCTAGCGAAAATCGCTTCAGAGCCCATTATTATTACAGTGATGAATGTTGCCA
>DWDX01001673.1:0-17651 GCA_018245675.1 Agara michaeli | reverse complement strand
GCTCTATGACCGTGTTTTCGCGGGCTTACTCCGGCGAGCCGGAATTCGAATGGCAACTGAGCGATAAATATTCGAAACGGAATTAAAATAATTATCTAGATTGCATTGCATTGCCGAATCAGCCAGTCTTTGTTGCAAACGTCGCTTGCGTAATTTACGTACGAACTCGCATTTTGAAAATACTTCTGCTTTTAGCTTTCTGTTGGATATAGCTACAGTTATTCTTGTAAAGTGTTATTAACATTTAAATAACCTATGTCACATTATAAGCGTTACAAATTATACATTTAATATTGCATTTACTTTTCTCTTTCTATAAAATTCGACTGACCAAAAATTTATCTTATATCAATAATCAATGGAAATGCATATAAACTACTCGTATATACGAGTAGCAATCTGAGGGTTCGTTATGGCATAGTTATTTCACTCATAGGTACTATAGAGAATTTTTAATAAAGATCCTGAAACGACCTGAATGTAGTCGAGTAAGAAGCAGAGATATTCCTTCAGAAATTGCATATAAAAGGGGCATCGCCCAACAGAACAGCGTTTACTTAGTCCCAGTCAATAGAACACAAAGAGAGCCAAGACGGGGGGCGCACTATCTGCCGCTATGCAATTTTAATTGCACCAACAAAACGATATTTTATAGTCTACTGCTTTTTTTCTTTCACCCTGCACCGCTGCGGTGCACCCGAGCGGTGCGGCTGCGTCCTGCGTCGTATGCAGTGCCTAAGTACTTCTAAAATTCAAATAGGGACACACTCCTAATGCAGCTTACAATATAACGTTTAATGCCGAACAACGTATAGATGTGTTTCGCTTATTGCCATGAGTGAGACTTTACCAATCGTTAAACATACCTATATTGTCAAATATTAATATCATCATCGTAAATCTATAAAGAAGGTTGTAGTTAATGTATTATGGTATCGTTTGATGAGCCAGACCTTTAATGTTGAAAGAAAGGTAATCTGTGTAACAGACGCAGAGTATTCGTAGTCGCATTCGCCGCAACCGCACGCGGCCATGCGCGGAGCACTAGGTACCATTACTCAAAATAATCTAGCACAGATATCTCCACGAAAACACCCAGCCCCGTGATATATGCCTCGAAAACGCGAAAGAATAAAATTTTCGTTCCGCAAAATTACTTTCTTTTAATCCCGAATGACGTGAATGTAATGGCGGTACTCGCGTGACCAGACGTGTCGGCTGACCAAATTGGGCTGGTCTATCGCGGGAAATACTGCAAGCAGACGGGCCGAGGTGTGGCAACGTGCTTTAATATAAATTGCACCTGAAAGCATTAATTTGAAGCGATATATAACTAAAATAAATACGAAGTTACCGAGACCCACCGTCGGAAAGCGCTGAATAAATAATTTATTTGTACTAAAAAAAATACAGACAGCTATCTGTGAATAATTGGAATCACAACAATACGAATCGAAACAACAGAACTCACAGACAAACGATATTAACTAACCAGCCAGCCATAATGTGAACTTATAACCGCAACAAGCGAAACTTAGTTTCCATTCGGTTTTATAACTGCAGCGATAGACAGGCAATAAATGAGCCCCAGAACTTATAATTGCTTCATTTCGTTGTCGGCCGCCTCAAAACTACAGACAATTGCATTCCGATTGTCTATACGAAGTATATTCGGAACAGACACCCGCTAATGTCGAAAGAACAGTCGAATGGGCCAAAAAGGCGAAATAACGTCAACTGTCAGCGCTGAAAACTAATCAACGAAGCTACTAAAGGTTCTTGTCAATGTTTTTCGAACACGAAATCCGAGCGCGCGAACATCAAAGTGCATAGACAAGCCTCCCGCCAATTTCGCCGTCAACGTCAAATATGACGCCATATTTGCAAATGTCAAAAGAAATCGGCACGGAATTTTGCGCTCTATGCAGTCGCAGTGCAAGCTAGAGTGCAATCCGGCGATACTGTCGGATGATTTTTATCAAACACGCTCGCATTCCGATCACGGCCGCCCGATTGATGCGCGCGGCGTCCGTTGTCAATCAACATGTTTATTTTATAAAAGCGCCGCGGACGATTGCCGTGAATATTTATGAATTGTCACCGGAGTCGTGACAATCCGCTAAATGGCCGATAAATTTCGCATTTTAATTCCCATAGATGCGCCGTCAGATGACGCGGCCCGTCATAATTCGTATGAAATGTAAAACGGCCGCTTGAAATCCCTTTTGCGAGATTCGAGACTCGCGTCCGGCCGTTCAATCATTCACGTCATTTATCATTTTTCCCCGAAATGAAACTCGCTCCAAACTATACGGTGGCCACGCTAGATGTCGAAAAAAGAAACGGGGAACTCTCCGTCCGTAGAAGCTATCCGGCGTCTTTTTGCTTTTAACGGTTGGTACTGGGCAGATTTTGGCGCACAAATTCGGTGGTACTCCGTCGCGGCGGATTCTCCCAGCCGCTGCGAGCGCTTAAATTTCGTCGGCTAATAACGCTCGCCCGCCAATTCGCTCATGTTTGACCAGTTTGACAGATCGCCGACATGGATTCCACTTTGTGACGGCAAAATGGCGTATTATGCGTTTTTTATTCGCCCACTTGTCTTTCATCACTTCTTTTGTGATTGAGCTCTGTACAAATTTATGACGATGGATGTCAGGGGCCGAATTGGTTCGGTTTTGTTTCTTTATTAAATTCTCTGTCTATGGCTATTGACATGCTTTCTCATTTCCCTGTCATTCACGTCTTCGTTTTTGGGGTTGCAACGTACAGTGTGTGCGGTGTGTTATTGTTTCAACTTCATGTCCGACGACTATTCATTTGTATTGGTTATTTTTAGTTAATCATTTGGGTTGATACAACTACATATATCTACATCCTTGTATATGCTTACTAGCCTTCGTACGCGTGGAATAGTGACTTTGGGCAGCATTTTAATTTTCTAGAGTAACTTTATTACGGACAACCGCTTGTAGAAAAATATTAAAGTACTAATATCGCTATTAAAAATTGGGGTTAGTGTTAGAGACGTGAAATGTTAGGGTTGTATGTATGTTTTAATGCCAAATCATAAAAAAATGTGCCCAAAAAATAAAAAATACATTTTTAGGGTGGACAACCCTTAACACTTAGAGGTATGAAAAATAGTTTACATCCTATTCTCAGATCTACCGAATATACACATAACATTTCATAGGAATCGATCTAGCCGTTTCGGAGGAGTTTTGTGACAAACACTGTGACACGAAAATTTTATATATTAGATATATCATTATGCGATTCTTTGAAACATATGTAACAAAGCACACAATGGTAAATATCTTTATCTATACGATTCGTTTATTCCAAACGGTTTTTCCTTGATTTTCATTATATTTAAACTCAGTTTTGATTGTAATTAATCACCTAATATTTATATTGTCTTATCCAACATAAAATATCGTCTGAAATTAACATATCAGACGAAAACGAAACAGGAGGAATGTTGACGAAAGAGCAGTATTGCTTTCCGGTTTAATCTGCACTCAATGAAGATCGGTCAACTGATGTTGCACGGTGGGAATGGCTGGTTTTAATGAGAAAATCTTCAGCACTTGTTGTTTTCCTTGTCGACTGCTGATTGCTTCTCACGCAAACGTTATTGCCACGATCTTAACCATTCGGGAATTTCCGACCTTATGAAATTGCACGCGCACTAATACAAGCGAACATCGGGATTATTATCAGACATAACAAAGCGATTGTTTCCAAATATGAGTAAATAAGAAAAACAATACACGAAAGTACGATTCGAGAAAATGTAAGTAAGAGAACCTAAGCTTGTATACCTCATACTAAACACAATACCATTATGTGGGTACTTCATCGACTTGTTGTTATTATTCTGTCATCACGCAAAGTCCCCAAAGTCGTAGGCAGAGAGCACTGAGTGTTCTACTTCTGTTTCCACTTGTTATTTCCTTATACGCCTGTCGTGTACCGAATAGATTGTGAAAATTCCCCCTTCCGCCATTCTTCGCCAGATAATGCGGCAATGTGTCACGGAGGTCGTAAATCCGCAACACGTCGCCACTAGTTTATCGTGTTTCGGAGATACTTCAGCCGGTGCTTACATGTCCTGTGACATTCTTTATAGGTCATAGAAAGAACCTAGTTATACCTTTAGTCCTATAATCTCAGTCCCTGCTCTTTACTTCTATAAAGAAACGTTAACGTTTATTCACAAAAGTGTTTAGAAAATTATCTGGAGTTTTATTTTTGGAAAATCAGTTTAAGAATTGAGCAGTGGGAGTTTTCTTGTCAACCACTTCATTTAACGGATTTGACAGGAATATACTATTATAATAATAATAATCATTGAAACGATTCCACTCGCGGCTATGTGATTCCAAGTTAGGCAATTAAACCCCTGTGTTATTGGTAACTGGACAGATAAACATACCTACAGTCTATTTTTCCAATGATAATAAAAATTAAGGCATTAAGGAAAGAAAAGTATTCATTGTATATTCAACTTTCCTGTACTTTTGATACAGGAAAATTGGAAAAACCCAATTTAATTGTACGATTTCTAACATTCTTCGTTAACTGCGCACTTTCGGCACATTAATGTTGATTCCCAAAAACCCCGCAAAATGGTTTTTAAAACCCAAAAACATCACATCCCCCGTTCGGGCGCACCGACAGCCGATGGACCCGCAATTAAACTAACCCCGAGCCTTCAATAAAAACCTGCGAGTGTGACGCTCGCAACATAATTGTCCTCAGTAATGATTGTAGGTAATTGTCCGGCCTGCCCTTTAACCCTTCGGAAGGAACGGCCCTTCGAAAATAAGTCACAAGCGGCAGCGAAACAAACTCGAAAAACTATTAACATCAAAGGCAAAGACGTTTATTTGCACAAATACCTTTAAAGATGTTACAGAATTACTAGTTCAATTCATCAATCAAATCAAATTGACTCAAAGATTTAGTAGAAATATCAGACTGAAAAGGAAATTACTGAAAACTTTAAGTCAATTTATTCAGGTGCGGGATGTTGTACACAAATTAAATAGCGACCATATTTATTACTAGCAGCTTCCATGACGCGTTAAAATTTGATACAAGAGTCAATTAAAGGAAAAACATTGACAGCATATATATGTTTATTGAGGTTTGTTTTTAATTAGTACGTAACATCACGCCTGTAATCCCCTAAGGGGTAGGCAGAGGAGTGTAGTACACCCCCACATTTAACTAGTTACGTTTAAGTCCCACAATGGAATAGGTGGTGAGCCTATTGCCATGCACCGGGGACAACTCCAGACTCTGTTTTTATTTAGTGATGTGGTAAATGTGCTTACTAGCTATTATAAGACTGATCATCTACTTCTAACCGTATTTACGCAAACTAATCTATTTATTATTATTTCACGCTGCATTTTCCCTTGCAGCGATTAACGCTAGCTCCTGTACATTGCCCGGAGCGCCGAGCAGCGGTCAGTGCAGGCCCGAATTAAGACAATAATTGGCCGCGGCTTCGCCCGGAGATTCGTTTCGCCTAATACTTTTTATGTCGCGTACTATTTGAATGGGGGATGTGTACACGCGTTTATTGTGCCCGCCATTGTTGCAGCATCCTTCGTTGCCGGCCATTTAACTTGAAAAGTGTTTCTGTACCGTCGGCGCGGACCGGAACGCGTACGCCTGTTCGTTTGTTATGGTCGTTCATGGTCGTTTGTTGTGGCTGGTTTTGACACGTTGCCTTATTTAAGATCAATATCATTTTTAACATCATCGTTGTCATAAATCTTTTTCTATGGTTTCACTGATTTGCGCATTCTAAAGTCAATCCCCGGGTTGGAACCCCGTAGTCTGGAATAGAAGTTTGAAATCTAAACTACTAGACTGTTTCTGCATAAGAGAATTTTCGTAATTTTCCACAGTCCTATTAGAGGTCGGTTCAATTGTGCATTTCATTTGCTACACTCTTCACATAAGAAAATGTAACTTACCTACACGTAAACGAGTCCTTAAGTTTATAAAAAATCACAATTTAAACTCCCCCAAAATAATCTGTTCTACCTTATCTGGCAAATTCCAAACAAGTCCCAATAAATTCGAGATACGCGGCAATAAAATTGATAATTAAAACAATTAAAGTAACAATTAAGGTGTGTTTGTCTGCTTTCGTAACGTCTTTCGGAGTGCCATTAACGGATCAAAAAAAAAGATTTACGAGTACACTCTTCGCCGCATTATGTCAAATGCTCAAGGCTTTTACTAAACAATATTTGCTGTAGCATTTGTCGTGATATGTACTAAAGATATAGATGTCAAGGTGACAGCCGAATCGCGGCGATTCTCAACCTTATGTCATACGCGTAACGACTACCCGTCAGCGCTGTTTAAACTCCATGTGCACATTATTGCTGACATAATAAAGAGTATAATGTTTTTAGTGCTGATTATCTTGTTCATCACAAAACCCATTATAATTATTTTAATGAACGAGCCAAAATAGACGGTATATCCTCGCGCGTAAAAAACAATTCTTCTCCCAAGGTCAGCGCTGAAGGTCAGATGACAATCGTGCTGTAACTTTGCCATCGGAATCGAACCCCAACCGCGTAAGACGCGACAATTAGATGGTAATCGTCTATCGAAAACCTTGGCAACGAATACGTGGCCCCAAAAAACGTTACTTACTTCCGTCAGTCGGAGCATTTTGACAAAAAACACAATTAAGTATTCCCCTCAATGTTCTTAATAGATAAAAAATTTAAAACGATTATAGGACTGTCAGCAAAACAGTGCGACGATTTAAAGTGAGGTATAAGGCCGTCTCGCCGACAGAATCGTCTCAAAAGTCGGATTCCAAACGTGATTTCAGCCTGTAGTGATGATACTTTTATGAAGGACATACAAACTTGACGATCATTATTTACTGCGTGACTGCATATTTATATCACGGCACTGGACATTGTGGGGCAATATGTGGAGAGGAAAAGTGGTTTTTTGCATCGGTTAAAGTCATTCGGCTATTTGTGATGACCAAAGCTATCGTTATCACTTACTCGGTATGGACCAAACTACTTCAGTTGCTGCTAAAACTACAACCGTGTTTCCATCAACGTCAGTTCACAATAGCATTCGTCACGAGCTGCACCTACATGTAATTTCACTTTCAAATCGCCTCCATTGTGCCGTGTAAAATCCCAAGATCCTGGTGCTCCACGCATTCCACAGTATCTTGGCCACCGGCCAGGATCCCTGTTGATTCCCGAGAAGCATCGCCGTTGTCAATTGTACGGTTAGCAAAATCTTTTTTTTTTACCCCATCAAGGGTGACGTATTCCATTTTTACAAATTCCGATGTATAGTTACGAACAGTGAACTATCTCTTAATACAATTTATAGTATTCATTTCCTTGTTACCTTTTTCTAATGAAATATCCAAATCGTGCCATCGTACTTCTGGACAAGAAGAGAACCCAATGTGATGTACGAGGCAGGACTAGCAGGGGAAAACGGTCCAACCATCCAACAATACAAACTTCTATCCGTCCATCCATTCACCCATCATCCAACCATCCACCCATCCGTCCATCTAATCATCCATTCATTCACCAGTGCTTAACATAGACTCATCTAAACCGCGCACCTCTGTTCCCAAACCTTAATTGAACAGTTGTATTACACCTAACCCTGCGTAAAGCGCAGTAAAACCTGCCCTCAAGTTACTGTAGGGATCAGTGATACGCTATCATGATCAAAATTGAAATAGGATTTAATTTTTCTTTCTTAACAATGGGTTCACGATGAAGCTTTAGTACTTTTTAGTATTCGCCATTTTCATCCATAGCCGCTTCTGAGCTACGAGGAATTTTACGTCACTGATTATAAACCTCCAAGGTTTAATAGCGAGCCGTGGTTTCCGTTGCATCCATCTGGCGATATGCATCTTCACGGGCTGGCGAGCGACACCTGGTGGCCACAATTGATATCTTCCGAAGGTCGACAAATAACACGTTCCGAGGCGTGATTATAGCTAACGACTGAGACAACGTTAAGCTATACTAAATATCTCCAGCCGTCCGCGTTGGAGCAGCGTGGTAGAATATCCTCAGGCCTCCAAAAGGTGGTAACCAATCTTTAATAATACAAATGTGTACAATAATTAGCACGCAGTGGAAACTGAGTGGTTTGACTTTGAACTCTGAATCTCAATTTTCAAAGTAACGGTCGTTTGATAAATCGACAATCAAATATCACTCGTTATAACGGTGAAGGAAATCTGGAAACGTTTGGTCAGCGTGGTAGTAGTACCCTTAAATCTAATACATATATAATTACATCGCTTATTATAACCGTACAAATCGCTTGAAATGGATGCCAAGCTTAACAATTCATCGTTCAAGTAATTGTTCCAACATTGGCAATCCTAGTCGAATTCAATTCTTCCACACGAATCGATAGGGTACATTTTCGCGTGCATCTTATCGCCGATATACAAGGCGGTTTGGAGGACATACATGAACAATTGCACGTGAATCTGATTGCTATTGCAACGTAACAAGGCGGAAGATCCGGGGGCTATCGGGGACCATCACGAAGTAATCGGCCATTGTCTTCGCTAACGCGTTATTTACAAGCCAATAAATTGAGGACTATACAAGTCTTATATTTACTAGCGATTGGCATAGATAATGGCATCCTAATTAAGATAAATATAGCCATTAATTGATATGAATTGCAAAGGCCATATTGACCCGCAAGACCCTGGACCTTACGTGATCAGGCAAGCTGCAAACCTACCATCATAGTCTTCATCAGCAACGCTTACATTTTCCCAGTGCTGGTCACCTGTCTCCTCAGAATGTGGAAGGTTAAGACCACAGCTGGCTATGCTGGCCGAACGCGAAGGAATTTTAGAATTTGTGTGTAAAAACTAAAGCTTGCGGCTTGCTTCGTTATTTCTCTCACTGTTATAACAATCACTTGGTTTTAAAATGCACTTTGTATGTACCGAGGTGTGTACTTCGTGCCAAATTCGAATCCCAAACTTGCGACATGAGAGGCTGAAATGTAAACCATCATGACTGTGAGGTAACTGAATCTTATTCAGCCATTCCAAAAGAGATGATTCCAAAAAAATACGTGAGCGAATAAAAGTTAATTGCCTTTTACATAATGATGTTATATTACATAGTGATATTATCACTGAAAAATTCGTCCATATGAACATAATATACATATTACGTAGATAATGATTTTACGACATGAACTTTACACAATTATAAACATACATACATGTGTGATTGTAAACGAAAATTACTTTACACAGATAAAGCTATATATTACTGATTATTATTAATTACTGTTTACACAGACCAAAATCACGGAGATATCTTCCGCTGTAAAAATGTAACACACGTACGTACGCGTCACAACGGGAAAAACAAAGATAATGACGATTAGTTTGCTCTGAGTTATTTGACTAATCAAAGTGTGATATCGCTTGTTTGAACAGCGAGAGCGATATATAGATACGCGGCTCTAAAAGCCTTCGAAAAGGTATCAAGTTGGGGCGCCTCAGGTGCAGTTCGTGTTACGTCGATATTATAACAATTGAGACAATACCGCTCACAGTCTTATTCCAAATTAGGCAATTAAATGCCTGCCTTATGATGACCGGACAGCTGATAAACATTTATACATAATACAGAACACTTACATACATATTCGTTCATCATATTCATCACATTGTCGTCCTAAATGGGATTCGAACCCACACCCTTCGGTTATAATTTTGCTCTATTTTAAATTGTGTATCGCGTTTTACTACGTGTCATATTTCTGTGGACTTTCTGCCGCAACCGTAACAGCCTTCAGCGGTCACGAGGGCAGTTTTTATCGTCCACTCTGAGAAAGCGTGCCGTAATCTTAACGTAAATGTTTATTTCCAGATCGCCCAGCTGGTGGACGACGTGAGACGGTTGCAAGCGTCGCTGTCGGCGTTGCAGGAGGCGCACGCGCAGCAACTGCAGCGGCTGGAGGAGCGCCTGGACGAGAAGAAGCAGCACATCGCGAGGCTCGAAGCGAGGCTCGACTCGCAGCGGGACTACGATGACCTCAAACGGGAAATCAAGTGAGAGACACCTACTATTTACATTTAATTATCTAATACAATCTTAGTCATATTATAACGAGGTAAAATTTGTTTGTTCGTAAAGAGTAATGTTTCTAATTACGAATACGATTATAACGTATGAATGTAACAAAACAGATGTGAATGACATATTGGTGAGCTGAGCGGTCGGGGGAATTTCCGCCTATTTTATAACCTACTAAAAATATAACTCCACGCAAAGTTGATTGTTTATTTGAACGCCCTTATAAATTAAAAGATTCTGATCTTTTTTTGCAGCCATTTAAATTAAGATATGTTATACGCTTTCTCCATAACACAACATTGCACACACGATCGTTGCACTAACATGTACATAGGTACATAGGATTTATCAAACACTTGTCTCAATCCTGTACGCAAAGTACGTGGTTGTGATATGTGGAAACTAGGAAAGCTCACGTTCAAAGGCGCGTGTTAATAAACTTGATAGTGCTATCAGTGCGTTCACCCCGCTCAGACAA
This sequence comes from Agara michaeli, assembly GCA_018245675.1. Lineage (NCBI taxonomy): Eukaryota > Metazoa > Arthropoda > Insecta > Lepidoptera > Hesperiidae > Agara > Agara michaeli. The sequence goes on along the minus strand of DWDX01001673.1, from coordinate 7,016 downwards.
CAGATTACTCTGTTTGGCTGCACGCACCGTTGGGCAACCGCGTCGCCTTGCACGTGGCCAAGGATCCTAAACAGTACAAGGATGGTTATACGTCGTTCGATTTTCTTAATTTTCGAGTGAATGATATGAAACGTGCGAACGAATGAATGACGTGAGCGAATGGAATGTATGCATGTTTCGTAATAAAACTCAGTATTAACTTCTGACTTATACTACCACCAATCCGAAGGTAAATTGTGCTGGCTGTTGCTTCACCCATCACATCGGCTTACGATGGCAATGACACCGGCTGGCTGATTGCATTCTATTTCCTCGTCACAATTTGAACAAGGATTAGTCTCAGATGTAAATCAAATCGTTCGCGGCGCGCGAGCCGGTCAATATTTGAACGGAAAGCAATCTGAGTCACATAATTATTTTGCATTCGGTACAATCATTCCGCAAATAGCTTTCGTTACAAGAAAGTTCTGATTTCAAAACAATCTAATCTAGTCATCGTGTGCTCTCCGCGTGTACCTCGCTTGTTTGCCGACCCTACCTCTTGACTGATAACGCGGCGCCCACCGCCTCAAACTCAAATACGATAGCTACACGAACTTACTCTGATTACATTTTTTTATATAAAAGTTGCGTTGTATCAAGGCGTTACGCTTTCTACGTCGAGATAAGTGACCGGCTTAACCGCACCCCGGTAAAGTTTAGCGATCAGGAGAAACTTGTCGAAACACAGAATACAGCCGATCCGAGCAAACTCTGAAATAAATATGATAAAATCGAGCGGTTCATTAAAACAATAATAATTTTATACAACATCCTGTATATAAAAATTTGCATTTTCCATCGCTAGCCGCACTCGATGAGACGAGTCTTAGGTACGTTATGTATGAGCGAATGTGTGAATTCTTAATTACGTTTTCAGACTTTGATTGATCTTTTAATATATATAGCATTTCTTCAAAATTACACATGATTTTCCTTCACACTCGAATGAGTAGTCTACACGACCATATATATGTATATTACCAACACATGTACATAATTGCGAAAAGTTAGATGCTTAGGTATATCTTGTCATTGATAAGCACCATTCTTTTTTTATTTTGATACCCTCCCCGCGCTCTGAGTAATTTACCGTTTTGTTTGTTCTATTAATAAACTTATCGCAAACATATGGCCACATGAGAAAATTACAATACAAAAGATAAAAGAGAAAAACCACTTTATTAAAACGACAAATTTACGAGTATAAATATAATTGAAAAAAAATTAAAACATCATGCAGGAACCCGTGTTAGAATTCGTCCATTAGTATTCCGATAATTCTATTTAAGTTTCCCACTGATGAGGCAGGAAGCCCAAAAAAAAAATCTGAAAGCGTTTAGAGGTTCTCAGGGAGCCATTTGTGTATCAATAGTTTGTACAAACATGGAGGCTGCTAAATTCCGTATCTCGAACCGTTTAGCGTTCAGACGCTATTTTCGAGGGACTGTCACTGCCTGGAGCCGAACCCGGCAAAAAAACGGGAAAGACCTCCGCCGTCGATGTGCCGCTTCGGCTCGACTCCGTGCTGGGCGTTATTTAGATTTTATTCAAATATGTAGGTACACCAAACATACAGTGACTATTACTACTATCTATATATATAAAAGCGAAAGGTCACTCACTCACTCACTCACTCACTCGTCACGAAATCTCAGAAACTACGAGTGCTAGGAGTTTCAAATTTTGCATACGGGTTCTTTTAAGGACGTAAGTGCTCACTAAGACAGGATTTTATGAAATTCGAACCCTAAGGGGGTGATATGGGAGGGTGAAGTTTGTATGAATCTTTGTCAATTTTAAACCGATCGGGCTGAGACTTTGCATGCGTAAAGCTACTATGACATAGGCATCCCCTAAGAAAGGATTTTGATAAATTACACCCCTAAGGGGATAAAATAGGGGATGAAAGTTTGTATAAATCTTGTTAGATTTTACTTAAATTCAAACGCGGACGAAGTCGCGGGCACAGCTAGTTTCTAATATAACGCTCACCTTTTCATAATTGATCCTTCTGTCTTGGTCCGGCACGTGGCCATTGATTATTTGCATGCTGTCGTTGTGACTGCTCCTAGGGTGAGAGCGAAACGAAAGTGTAGGGGATGAGTTACCATGATCGGGTGTTTGCCAAAAGCTAAACATTTCCATACAATTACAGAACGCTAGCCTGTCACGCAATTAAAAGCGGGTAGTTTTATAGAAAAAAGAAACTCTGATATTAGAATGTTCCCGCGGGAATTAGCTTAATATTGCGTACCCGAGTGCGGATGTCGATTCTTGATACTTTTCTTCCTCCTCTCCCACGGGAGATACGCATTCCCTGTTAACGAAATTATAGGTAAATATTGACTTGGAGATCATTTTAATTCATTCAATTCTCAGAGCGTCAACATTAAAATTGCCGTGTTCATATTATTTGTTCCAATTTTTTCTTTATTCTTTTTTTTATAAACTTAACCTAGCAAACAGGCAGATGGGCCACTCGATGGTAAGTGGTCACCGTCGCCTATGGACATGCGCGACACCATGGGAGTTGTCCATGCGTTGCCCGTTTTGAAGGAGAGTTCTGTTCACGCAATATGATATAAGTTGTCCAAATATATTCTGATTTGAACCTAATGAATAAATAAGTAAACAAATATAAAATCTATATCGTTATGTCATGCTTTGGCATGCAGTGATAGGTTTATGCTTCGTTCCTTGAGACCTTGATGATGGGAGAAAGGTCGAGGCAGTAATGTTAGTTATTTAAGGGCGTTCTAGGTTTTTTGTCCCCTCTTTAAGCTGGGGACAGGACCATCGAAATGCCTCTTATGTTCATGTGTGCAACTCCATCTAGTGTCGTTTAGCGCAAACAACAAGAAATACTTGAAATTATAGTTACTTTGGTGCATTTTGAACGTCATCATACAAGTCGTCGTGGATATCTTGATCGAATATCGATGTCTGGAAATGCAAGACGAAATTATTGTGTATAAATTGTAACAACAGATTTTTGTTCATATTTTCGTGATTTATGTATGTTAAGATAAAAATGGTCATTTGATTATTTATTGTTCTTTTGATGAGATATCCGAGACTATTCTGAAAATTCTGAGGATTGATTTTATTTACACGAGTTAATTACACAAGTGTTTTAAAACTCTGAGGCTTAAACTATTTACGGTTTACATGCATAAATAAATAACTTAAAAATCACAAAGAGTTATTTTAATTGTTTACTGACTTATCCTTATAAATATGAAAGAATTACTGAGCAATAAATGGTGTTTAGCAGGTGTCTAAGACTAGTCTAGATGGACCAGTATTCCGGTATACATACTTTTCGACTCCCAACATTTAGTACAACTTTGCTATGGTCAACGGAAATCTTGGGCTTTTCTCGCTGTAATAGATTGAAGGTAATTAAAAGCTGACCCTATAAACATACGGCAAGTGAAAGGATTTGATACCCCGGCAAATCTTGGCCTCCCCCCCCCCCGCCCGCTAGCAGCCGGCGAGGCGGGACGCGGGCGGGGGGTGAGGCAATTCGTCGAGGATACGGAGTTGTTGTTACCCAATATATAAAGAGGTTATATAAGAAATGTCCAGAAGGCTAGATCGAGCTTAGGTGCTGGGCTCATAAGGACCATAGTAATAAGGAAATTTCCTGATATAAATGGGATTCAGAACAAAAAAAGGCGGAATTTTATAGCCATATTTGCGTGTCGTGAACAGCTGTCACCGTTTAGCGTTAAATGCCCAGGAGTCAGGCTGGCCTCGGGGTCCAGTGGTGGTACAGACCCTGACTGCAAAACCGGAGGTCGTGGCTTCGATTCCCACCTAGGGCAAACATCTGTGTGACGAGCACATGTGTTTGTTGTGTCAGGTCGTAATAAAATTATCTATATAAGTATTACATCGTATGTATATATATGTTTATCAGCTGTCCGGTTACCATAACACAGTCATTCAATTGCCTAATTTGGAATCGGATAGCCGTGCGTGGAATTGTCCCCGGTTATTATTATTAATAATTATCCTAGTTAAGAATTGTCTGAAGCAAAAATAAAGCGAAATAATGAAGTAGATACTAGTTTCGTGACTGATGCTATCTCCATAGAATCCCTGGCCCCGAGCAGCGCGGTCTTGGTGACCGGGTGAGGTACGTTAGCGGCGCTGAAACGAAATGTATGCAGCTAAATATGGCCGTATGATATAATATGTCACTTGCTATATGCTATACATTTTGTTGTTTTCCAGCCTTTTATTGGTCCACTGCTGGACCGGGTCTCCTGTCATAGTGATAGGGATTTAAGCCATAGTCTATCGTGCTAGACTATGGCCAAGGGCCAAGTGCGGATTGGTAGACTTCACACACCTCAGAAAATGTTATACACTTAAGAACATCTCTAAAGTGTGCAGGTTTCCTCGCGATGTTTTCCTTCACCGTGTTCTTCCTTCGTCTTCAAATATAACTGTAAATCTTTACACAGTACTAAACAAAGTCGATTTCCGCCGTCCGTACGCTTAGATGTTTTAAACTACGCAACGGATTTCCTCTTCTTTTATCGGATCTTTTATCAGATTATGACAGAAACCGAAGGTAAACTTACATGATTTTCAGGATCGAGCCCATATTACCTCTGATGTCGACGCTCGCTGTAGTTATCCGGCGACTAGCGTTGTCTGACTGAAACAAAACTGTACAGTGAAAGTTCCATTCTCGATTTCACCATTGGATGTAGAGGCTTGGCTTTCAGCTTCGTTTTGTAAGCAGATGACAGCGGGCTGATTTTGATACACGATAGCTGGCACGTGTGCTCTTTATCAGACTAGAGCCATACAGCAAAATGGCTGGTTATATATATTATTTCTATTATTTAAAAGAGTGCTGGGAATTTATTTTTCGCTGGCTTTTTTCTACCGTTCTACTACAGCCTGTAGGGGGCATAAAACCAAAGTACGATGATTAAAACATGACCTTCACTGAATGTATCTATGTATCGTATAATGAATAAAACAAATTGAATGGAGGTGCTGTGGAGCATAAATGAGCATCGCATGCAACTTACTGTAGCACTGAAATGGTGCTCCTGGGACGCTCCATCTTGGCAATCGTATTTATCGGGTGTCCGCAAGTGTTTGAAATAGCTGTTCTTGATCTGGTCGGCGTTAGGACATGACGACTGCAGGAACATCTCATTGAACACTGCCAACACAACATATCTATACAAATAAATAAAATTGGTGTGTCTGTTTTTAATATTAAAATAACAGCTTTCGGAGGTGCATGAAGTCTACCAATCCGCCCTTGGCCGCAATGGCCTAAATCCGTCTCACTATGAGAGAAGACTCGGTCCAGTAGTGGACCAATAAAAAAGGTGGAAAAAAAATGATATTTACCATACTCCTTCCACTTTTTGGGAGCTGTTTTTTCAGCCTTCACACTCTTGAGCACTTCCCTGCGCTGCGTCGGTTTGAACTCAGCCATGTCGCCGAACATCACGAAGGGTCGCTGGTCGCCTTCCAACATCTCCCACCATGTCTTCTCTTGGTTTGGTGGTTCTGTGGAAGCATTTTGACATATACAAATGAGAATCAGGATATCTGACTTTCTAAAGCATTTCCATGCTTCGTACTTCAAAACGTTGACTTGACATTGAATTGACTGGCCTCGTAGTCGAGTGGTTAGAGACCCTGACTGCAAAACCGGAGGTCGTGGCTTCGATTCCCACCCGGGGCATTTGTGTGACGAGCACATTTGTTTGTTGTGTCAGGTCGTAATAAAATTATCTATATAAGTATTACATCGTATGTATATGTATGTTTATCAGCTGTCCGGTTACCATAAACACAGGAATTCAATTTCCTAATTTGCAATCGGATAGCCGTGTGTGGAATTTTCCCCAGTTATTATTATTATTCAATTCATTCTTTAATTCTAACGAATGGATGGACTGAAACGAATGGATTTACCTTCTTCCAGCACCTCCTCCTCTTCTTCAACCTCACATGGATCCTCCGTAGGGTTGTCCGCGAGCAGTGCTTTAATTTTGAGTATATCTGGCATATCGAAAAAGTACTGATTTGTTTCTGGGGGTCCGCCAGCGTAATGGTACACGAATTTCTGGAACTAAGGAAAACGGGGACAGACATTAGCTAATATTCTAGTTTTTAAAGTAATCAACCTTTAAATAAAATTATAAAACGAAATATAGCGATGAATACTGTTAACACTTCTACAGAATAAGTAATTGTTTCATTATGCGTTGACTCTTAAGACGTTTTCCATGTCTGGAAACTCTTATAATGACAGTTTTAAGAAGTAGACTTCCACGCTGGGTAAATTTAAAGTCTAGAAAGAACGTCCTATGCTCCTTTGTATACTCTTTCAATTTTACATCACAACACAATTTTGAAAGCACGGTGTTTATACGAAGATATTTGTCGCGTATTTTGTCTGTTCAAGTATTCCAGCATCTATGAAGATAATATAAAAACAAAGAGTTCCAAACCTCCGTCATAATTTTCTGCATTTTTTGTCTCCATTCTTGATTTACTCTGGCAGCTGTTTTATAGCCTCTGGACAAGTGCAGGATGAGGGCTTGTCCTTCCATTAACACTTTCTGTAAACCTTGGATGTAGTTTGTGTATTCTGAAATCATTGTTATTTATACATCTTGTAGAAACTCTGGCCAATCCAAACTGTTCTGTCCAAATGCAGATTGGCTGACTGCAGACATCTCAGAGCCATTATAAAGATTTATAATATACTCTAAGTGTGCAGGTTTCCTCACGATGTTTTCCTTCGCTGTTATGAACGCCGTTCGGTGGTCTGATGACCTGAAGAAAACAGCAGGCTAGCACTGGATGAAGGCCTAGGACCGGATGGAGTGGCGCCGATTACGGGAGGCCTATGTCCAGCAGTGGAGTCCCAAGGGCTGATAGAGGGCTGAAATGATAAATCTCTAAGTCTTGCCTACCTTCAGTGATCC
>DWDX01001672.1:0-17653 GCA_018245675.1 Agara michaeli | reverse complement strand
GCTGAGCAATTCTGAGCGTTTTCATCATAAACATGGATATGCCCATAAAATTGTACAGTATTTATAAAATTCAGCATGATAATTGACGAACACTCGAGTTTCGGTGCAGCCAAAGTTTCGGCTATTTTCTGACTGAAGCTGGTCGAACTGGTCATTACATGAAACTCAGAAAAAGTGAAGAGGTCCTATAAATAACTAAATGGACACACCTGCATAGCCAAATCAGCTATAGTAAAAAAACCTAAATGAAACTGTACTTTTATTTATCTTATGACATCCTTAGGCTAACTTTATTTCCTTAGATCATCTGATGATATTCCATATTTCTTTTTCAAAGTGTCTAATTCTTCTTGTTTCTTCTCAATATCCATACCCTTGAATGCTTTATTAGACCTATAATATAGAACAACTAAATATCTGTTGCAAACGTTGAAACCAGACAAATGGTCACATGCGTTTTTTGCATCAAATATATCTTCATATACAACAAACGCTGTTCCTCTTGTTTCTGGTGTGTTGCCTCTGAAAGTATAAAATATGTAATATAATATACAAGCTGTGCCCCGCAGTGTTACCTGTGTAAATCCTGTGTATGTGTTTTATTTCAATATATGTATAGAAGATATATATATATTTAATTTATGCTTAATTATTTCATTTTTCACCTAATATATTTATCTATAGAATGTGGAAAAACCTAAAAGGAAAATCATCAATTAATGACAGGAATAACCTGTAATTTTCATGAGGTTTTTAAATTACAAAACATATATGACTGTGATTAGTTGATTATCTATGATGAAACTAAGTATTTCAAAATGTTTAGTAAACTTACACACGGATTTGACGAATGGCACCATATTTTCCAAAAATGTCATACATTTCTTCTGCTGAGATTTTATATGGCAAATTCCGAATATACAATATTCTGTTTACCTCTGGCGGTAACCGAACCTGTAATAAATTGTGTTAGAAACATGCAGTACATATTAAAAATGAAATAATTCCTTAAACTTAGTGATAAAAAGCTTTAAAAAAAAATTCTTTTATAAGTAACGATCTCAGAAACTGTTATCCTGTGAGACGAAAACCCGAAGAGAAGTTTGTTTGTATATACGTAGCAGTGTCATGAAAGTTGCTGAAAAGACTAAAGAAAGAGTGGTGAGACCCTTATAATTATATTAAAGATATTTAAGATAAATAAATAGAGGAGGGGAATGCAGATAAGCATTCCTGGAAAGTAGAAACCATTGACTTATGTTGTAGTTAACAATAAGAATGTAGAATTACTTACATTTGCTCGTCTTTGAAGCGCCAATGCCATTATGCGGGATAAGAATAAGATGTAGTTTGCATGAAATTTGTATAGTTTGATGCGTCGTAATTACTACATTCAAATCAGAAAGATTACTACAATAATTTCCAAAAATAAGCTTTAACCGAATTCTATTTAGTATTTATTTTTTTAAATACTGATGTCTAAACACATATTTTTTTCTATAGTGGCGTCCAGTCCAGTGTATTACTTTCCTAGTGGACGTCAAATTGACAGATCAGTCATCAATGCAACAGTAAAAAAATGGAGTGAGTTTAAATTATATTCTATTGCAAGGCACAAAGGCTTTTATGTTTTATTATCATTATGTATGATTTATCGCTAGATACAGTAAAAGATAACGTTTATAAATACTATACTGCTAAAATTAAAGAATCGATACCCTGCTGTTATAATTTGAAATACTTTCATAAAATATTACATCTTGTTCTTATAGCAAATGACTGGAATGTAATCATTGTTAACTCAAAAATAATCGAAACTTATAAACAATTATTTAACAACTTCTTATCATATGAAAGTAAATAACTTTATATAAATTATTGTTTATCCAAAAATTGTAAATGAACTCCTTTGTAGTTTAATGCTACAAGTATAGCGAAATTTTTACTATAGTGAGCTACTTGCAACTCTATTTACTGCCAAATAACTCTATTTACTACAACTCCTACAACTCCTACCGTTTGTAGCGATTATTGTTTTTTAAGGTACCTAATAGTATATCACACTAATTTCTGCGTAAAATATGAATTACAACATTGTCTATGTATACAATTTTAATTGCAGCCATCATTATAACAGCTAGAACCTTTGAAATTATATAATATATGCATTTTCATTTTTGGTACATACCTATAACGTGTTTTTTGTGCTTACCATTTTTGTAAGAGACCTTAGAGTATTTTCTAGTGGTCTAACACACTATTTTTTAATAGACCGGGAGGATATGGTAATAAAAAAATAATACTACTGTAGGTTCTTAACTAAAAAAATAAGGTAGTTTGAAATAAATCACAGTACATAATTCTCAATATGCTTTTAATATCATTACAATTTTTACAAAATTACATGAGTTATTTAACTCATAATTACAGGCGTGTACCGTCTTCACTAATGGAAGCGCGGTATGTTCTTCCTCTATGCAGTAAAATCACGCTTGCTAATAATAACAGCAGTAATGTAACAGAGACGCCACACATAGCAAATACACCGCCACGCAGCCGACTTTCACCTGAAATAAGCCGCAATAATAAGTCACAAATAAAATAAGTCAGAAGATGAACATGTGACAATTACAAAAGCCAAACGGCGGCAGCGCTAGTTGGGGATGGAATTTGACGGCTTGTGTCAAGCCACTTGTAAATAATATATTACGCAAAATATTACCGCACGCTTATCTACCTAGCTCTCGATCTAGTATCTACTACATATTAATTTTACGGATTAAGAAGAAATGAGTACCTACCTTCCTCAGTTTTAAGTTGTTCCGATTGTTCATTATTGATAATTGAATTAATAAGCTGTGGCAGATACAGCAACCAAAACTCCACGTCAGCGCTTGTGCTACGTAAATTACATCTAGCTTCATCATCCAAACAAATTTCATGGACGTTAGGCTCTTCTATGCTAAATCGGGGCCATTCGTTTTTGTTTCCTGGTGACCTACAAAATTAAATTTCAATTGTTATGGACTACTCTACAAGCTTTAAATTATTATTAAATATAAAAATGAACCCGAATTTGACGAAATTCACGAGGTATTTTCGAAATATTGACGACATTCTCTTTTCATTTTTTGAGGCTGGCCTTCGAGCAACTTGTAACATCAAGGCATCTCCAAGTAATGCAATTAAGTCCGCTCCGTGAACTGCACCTGTAGGATTTTAAATCTGAAGTATATTACTACTGAAATATAATTCTAGTTGAAGTAGCGCCTAGCAATGGAACGAAAACATGTTAATTATCGAAAACGAAGGCCATGTCAATAGCGAAGCTTAGTCAATAATTACCAGTAAAATTAAAGTTCCGTCCTGTTAAGTCCACGGCACTTGATTGCGAGTATCGATATACGTATAGACGAGATATCCGTCGAGATAGTTTTGTCGCTAAAATGCCTTCTCCTACGCTCCATTTCGCTGCAGATTCCATGCGAGCGACAGATTCAACTGCTTGGATCGTTTCTTTGTTACTCGTTTTAAATAAATTTGAACGCCAATATTCCCAGGAAATTGCTTGCGTGAGCTGTTACCCAATACATTTTTTAAATGAATAAGATCTATTCCATAACAGTTACGCACCTATATTATGTTAGCATGTGACATGACTTACCGCCAATAAAATTTCTGAACGATCGAGTGATAATATTTTTAACACTTCTGGTATTAATGTTGTTGTTGCATAATCGTAGATAGTCTTTGAACTTTGTTGCATTAGTTTACTGTATTTTTTTTGACCTACAAAAACATTAGTTGTATTTACAGTTTGCCACATAATATTTTAAATAAAACTATTAATAACGCTCACTTATAACATTTATAGCTTCCAGGTCAACACTGCCAATGAGAAGATCTAGTTGAACATTTATAAATGGGGTTGAAGAAAGTATTTTTGATATGGACGAAGGTAAGTACTGTTCTGATTCCGGTAAAAAATCATCTGGTATTGGTTGTAAGTAATGTAAAAACATTTTATCCTGAAAACAAGTTTAGATGTCAATGTTCACCATATGTATGCAAATACATGATACTTACTAGATATAACTTACTGAAAATAAAATGTTTTACCGGTTTAATATGTATAATGTCTGACGCGGGATGAGCTCGCATGCACTGTATAACCTCCCGATCCGATTTACTCGTGCAGCCCAAAAACATTGCAACTTCGCGACAAGCTTCCTCCACTTTTGATGAGTTAATGGTGAAAGCTTTGTCTACGACTTCCCAAATATCTTTTGGAGACATGACAATAGCTCTATGAAATAAACCTGCAAAATAAAAACAACGTAAAAGAATAGTCAAAAAAGTGTTTGTAGTACTTAAATATGTTAATTTTCTTTATTACCGATCGGGCGAGGCGATAATATATGATGTAGCACGCCGTTGGCTCCTGCAGAATGACCTGCAAGTGTGACTGAATTCGGATCGCCTCCGAATGCCGCAATGTTTTCTCGGATCCAGACCAACGCAAAATACTGATCGAGTAGTGCAAGGTTACCGCGACTAGCGATTGATCTTAATGTAAAGAAGGAAAGTGTATGAAGGCGGTAGGCGACTGTTACCACTACGACACCTTCTGCGGCTAGTTCCTGACAAGGCAAATTGATTCCACCGTGCGACCATGTATCACTATACAATATTACAAGGACGGGTAATAATTTGCTTGCATCCACTCGCTACCTAAAAAAAATCTTGTTAGTTTGTATTTTATAAACTATTTAATATTTAATTATTTAATAATTAATTGAAATAGTTCCGTTTCCGACTCACCCTTGTTGTCCAAATATTAAGAAAAAGACAGTCCTCACTAAAGTCGGAACCATTATTTCCTGGTTGTAGGCATCTTGGAGGCATTCTATGCGCATAAAAAGTCCGTCTCCACCCAGTATGCCTCTCAGGAGTCTAAAATGATTAAAATAAAATTTTTAACATTAACCATAAAAGATAGGTAGGTAGGTCATGTGATGTATCTAGTCGTTTTGCTCTGTCGGGGTTCAAAATCCTTTGATACTGGTTAGAATCCTATTAAGATAATGGGCAACATTAGCTCGCCAGGTAGTTTTTAGGTTTATAAATGTGGCGACAGTCATTTGGTTGCAAAATAAAAAGTACAGAAAATTTATGTGTGTATTAATTAATTACTGCATATTATTAAATATAATAGTTAGATATAACAATAATGATCCTGAATGAATTAATATCAAAACATTTTTAAAACGCGGTAGCTTATACTTATTCTCAAGGTATAAATTTAGAAAGCACTTTGATGTTTATACAAAAGGTAAAAATAAATGATCTTACAGAGAACCGTAATCTTCCTGTTGGTGCCATAGCGTATGGTATTCCGAAGAATATTTCGATAGGAGTGACGGAATTTTCCATGTAAACTTTAATCTGAAATATAACAGTCATAGCGGCAGTCATGTTGTTATAGTTGAAATATTTTTTTGATAATTCTAATATTTAAATTGCTTACCCCAACTATGCGGCCTTGCGGTAAGTTGACAATAGGGTCTTGTGTGAATATATAGGACAACAAGGAGAGCCCCAGAATACTCCAAAAAATCATTTTGATTTACTTTAAGGGCGAATGACTTCACAAAGTGCAAAAATTGTAAATATACGAGTACATCTGCTTTTGATTTTTCATCACCGTTGTAAAAAACGTTAGACGCGCATGCGACAAAACTGATGTATGGCCATTGTCAGGACACGGTATGGATATTCAACACAATACAAATTAGATTGAACAATGATTACGCTCCAGCCCGTGACGAGAGCAGCGCAACGTTTCGTATCATTGTTCTAAATCCACAAATATTATAATGAACACACACATTCATACTCCACATTGAAATAGTGCAGTATATGAATGAATATTTAATGTTGGGATATTAACATTCACACCATATTTATAATTAGGTAACTAATTTTCTCTCATTCGTTTTGCTAGCCATAGGTAAAAAAGTGGACATTATGTGATACTCTTGAAAAAAAAATTTAATTTAGAGGAACAATCCCACGTTACCATTATTATTATTATACCATCACGCCAAGTTCGTAACGCAGTAGGCAGAAAGCACAAGTGCCAAATATATCTATCCTTAAAAACGACGTGCTTCTTCTGCATATATACATCACAATATTTACATACGCATTGGTTTTAGAAACATTTGACTCCCCAACAGCCCGTATGTCACCCATTTGGTTAAGGTAGAATAATCTTGGTGTCCTTCGGCACCTACATCCATCCAGACACGTATTGTACCTATATTTGTTTTGTAATTCTTCTATCATTCATTCTTTACACATGTTACAGCAAGTCAAGCCACATAGTATTCGACGTAACGATTTCATCTGGACGATAATTGAGGTAACGTCATTAAGGATGGAAAATAAAAAATGTCTTTTGTTATGCAATATTTATGACATAAAACTTGACTAATTTCCCCACAACAAAACGAAGCATTAAGATTGGAATATAAAGACATATACGGATTTTAACTACACTTTCATATTAAAGGCAACTTCAAATTTCTTCATTATGGTTTTGTAATAATAATGAATCGGCTGGTTGTTTGCGAGTCCTATTGTTGCTAACATCAGGCCATAGCCGAGAAGTATTGAGAATAACTTATGTCTGGAAAGCCAGTGCCATATTCCACCAGCTGGAAGAGTTATAAAGATATTAGTATACAGAAAAATATATTTCATTACCATTTCAATATGGACATTAACCATACTGTAGTTTACAACACTGTGGACATATTACCGGACACTAAAGGAACTGTCCAACATGTAGGTACATACGAGCAGAATTTTATTCTCTGCAATCCACTAAATAAATATGTACATAGAAACGTCATGGAACAGAATAAGGATGTTTTTGTATTATTGTTTAAAACTGAGAATTAACATAAGAAAACCTAATTAATTGTTAAAATGTGAGCGAATTTAAGGCACGTATTTGTTTGACGTTATTTATGTAAGTACGCATTTCAGGAAAGCCCGCGTGGACATTCGACTTATACAGAACGAATTAAGGATTTCTATGTAACGTACTCGTACGTAACAAGCAGCAAGTTCGAGATTATTCATGAAAATATTTCGACCCGGTTGTATGAATCGTGCCAAGACGGAATTTCGCGATATGCCATGCTTGTCAAACATAGTAGTAATGAAATACAAGGTTTAACTTTGGTTATTATATTATATTGTACTTACGGTTTCTATAAGAGTTTGCTGTAATAAATCTCATCGACACTGGCTGTTTCGCATAAACGAACAAATATCGGACCCTTACTAAGTCACAATTCGTTACAATGTAATGAGTCAGTTGTGTCTCACGTTTCTCTTCTGTAGTATTGGTATTTTTATCGTCACCCGGTGTTCCATCACCTAAAATTTTAGGAGTTTCAACTTGTTTCACGTCACATTAACTATAGGTAACTGTACTAACTATAGGTATAGGTATAAAAGTAACTATATGTAGGTATATGTCTGCACATTTTAAATACCATACGTCATTGAGTCAACCGAAGCAAAAGTCATGCGCTCAGTCGGTGAGATAGCTGACACGATTAGCCTCGAAGACAATAAACTGATGTTAAAGACAATAATCTGGATTCTTTGGTACAAAATGCCTTAGGGCAATAAGTCCGCCCTTCTTAAACTCAGCTATAAATTAAGTAATGAAGATAAATAAAATGTTTTTTCTAGATATTATATCATAAGAGATATGCCGTTATTTTAGACGTTTTATAACTGTAAGTAGTTATGTATAAAAGAAAGTTTGCAATTACGACGTGGCCGATTAAAATTCAGAAAGTACGTACAGAAGTTTCCCCACGGTGACCCCGTGTATCCTGTCTATTGTTTAGTATAAAACACTAAATGAATAATCTACCGAAACAAAAGTAGATCTTGTGCAGGCAAGTAATTGAGCGGATTGGAAAAATCCTTCATTTAAGACCGTAGTAAACGTGTGCGAGTTCCTCAAAAAGTTTCTAGGTTTCGAGCTTATAGTCCAAAAATTGATTTATATATATGATACGTAATCAAGGGAGATTCTTATGTCGTACATAGGATGATTTATTAAATTATAATTCTATTGTAGTAACCAACCTCCACTAGTTACGGGTTTTTGATAATTAATTCCTTCAGGAGCGTCAATTACTTCGCACATCGCTATGCAGGACAAATGACCGCCGATGCAGCTCGCGCCCCAGCCGAATCCACCGTGACTGTACGGTAAACTAAGATTTAAGTCCGGTGACAAGTAAACTCCGTTTCCTAGCAAAGTGGTCTGAAAGCATTTTTAATTTTCGTAATTGCAACTAAACCTCGATATAATTAACTTTCGATAACAATTGTTGGTTTTTTTGTTTGATAACCTCGTGTCATATAATGCTAACGTAACTAAAAACTATACAAAACCTTATTCAAATGTTGTTGCAAACCGAAATTCAATATTGTATAAAAATTTTCTAATCGATTTCCATGATAAGCATAAAACACTTTTTGGTGTTTAGAAAGTTCCTTCCACTTCATTTCTCCGCTTGACTTGCAAGTACTAACTACTTGGAAAATGTACTGCGGCTTAGGTGCTGATACCAAAGAGCGTGCATTATAAAGAACCGCATCGTGCTGTAAAGTAACAAGACGGTCTAAAGGCTCATTTTCATTTGTCGCGAATGCTCATACGTTAGGCCAGGGGGATTTCTGTAAAGCAAGTCTTAGGGTCGGCATTCGGATAGTAAAGATCCTGCACTCCACGTTACTTAACGGACGTAAGAACTTGTAATCACCAATACTAAATTTCGAGTCCTGATCTGAATTATTTAGATCGATAGATGAATTTTACACAACAAAATACCCGTAGGACCATACGACCGCGGCAATGCTGTTTTCAGTGACAGTGAGGAAAATGAGCATTCGATAATGAAAAAAAATATTTATATGGCAATGTAAAACGTAGACCATTCCAAACCCACAGATGTATTTAGTTTTATTATTTGTAAACAGATCACCTTGTCTACCTTCACAGGAATTTTTTTTTTTAAACTCTAAATTTGATATAGAATTTTGTTTAAAAGAATTCAAATTATATTAAGTAACATTATTATGCGAATTTAGCTCATCATTTTACATAAATCGGAGTAAATAGAATCTTACCGATTCATCAGGCACAGTCTTTAAACTGGGTTCTTTTAACCGAACAAGTACATAAAAAAGCAAGTCGATTATTTCGCTTATATTCGTCAGGTTGTCAAGGTTGTCCAATTGTTGTAATACTAAATCCAAAGCCGGTACATCAGTAATAATGCTAAGCTGTAAAATATCCAGATTTAATTCACCGACATCATTCGATAGACAGATTAATTATAATATGCCGGTGATGTTAAATTTTGTCTAATATATTAGCGTTATGAAACAACAACGGCAAATACATTTCGAACAATTTTTTGTGGTGAATATAAATTACATTACCAAAATTACGTTATTAAATATCAACTACATACTTCCAAGCTAGCGGTACAACTAGTAGGAGTTTATAGTTCCACTAATAAGTACTACCCAACCAGTATTAAGATCGTGTGCCAGCATTGTCACTCAGTCTGGAGTCTGGACTGATATTGACAGCAGCTTTACTACTATGCTGTTAAAGCACACATATCATTACGTATGTTGAAATGTCAACTAACGAAAGAGATATTAAAAATATTGTAATACCAGTTCATCCATATCTTTAATGCCATTTTTGATAAAAGCAGGTGGAAATGGTCTTAGACAACTTTCATATCTGAAGCTAAATGCAGCTGCTACAAAAAGACTCCATTTAATGTCTGCGGCTTTAAAATCTTTTTCCAGAACAAGTCTGTGAAGATAATATACATTACACATCTACTATGATCGAAAAATTAATATCGAAATGAATGAATACAAAAAAAATTACAACACGTTAAATTTTAAAAGCTTTGCAATGAAAATACCATTAAACCTAAAAGCAGAATACAAATTAATGTTATGAAACTAAAATATAAAATTAAAATTAAGGTAAAGGTAATATAGTTAAGTTGTACGTACAGAAAGACAAAATATTTCAGACTATACATGTCACCTATCTACAAACTCTAGTTACATGGCGAAAGAAACGTAATGGAGGTCTATAACATTGATAACATCTATACTAATATTGTAAAGAGGTAATGTTTGAGATTGAGTTTGTATGTAAGAGGTAGGAAATCTCCGAAACTACTCATCCGATTTTAAAAGTTATTTCACAAGTAGAACACTAAGTTATAACAAAATCGCATAGGCTATATTTTATTTTAAAAAAACAAAAGGGAGCTCTGTTAAAACTCCAATAATGTAACCTAAAGTGTAAATAAAAGGCAAAATTGTTTAAATCGCGTGCGTTACTAAAACTGTTGATTATAGAACAAAATAATGCACTAAGGCTTTGTAGAACACGTCACCATTAACTACGAAAACTGTCGCGATACTGTTTTGAAAACGAGCTATGAAACTTAAAAGACTCGTACATGTATTATAACAAAACTGATCGAAATTTCAGTTATCCAATTAGACAAAACTCATAAATATTATAAGAGAACAGGCATTCAATCACGTAGTTGGAATCATCCTTAGGATTATCTACCTGTTTCTGCTCCATCGAAGCGATCATGCGTAAGCGTTATTTTTATTATATAGAAACAGACTCCAGAATGGTGGCCGTTTGTTCAACGGTTAAGCTATAATTAATTTAATGAGGTCAAGTCTTGTTGACAACAAGTTTTAGACAAAAAAAAGTATACAATCCCAGTACTAATTAATTTCAAATTTCATCTAATTAATTTACATTCCCACTAAGTTTCCTATTTATCGGCATTCATCCTTCTATTTTATAGTTTAACCGTTTTAGTAGGTAGCATCATTAAAATCAACTTCCATACTATGGAATCTAAAATTATATTATCTATATAACGCAAAACTATGCTATATATTTTTATTATCACAATCATTTTAATACAAAGAAGACATGAAGGACTATTTGAGAGTTGTTTGTACCTTAAGTGAATTGCCTTTTTTTCTAGAGAATCTAATTTGACTTGATTATTATCGGAAAGGGTTTCAGATGCCGATGCCAAATTACAATTAGTTGCAGTATCAGACAATGTTTCTGGCTCACCGTCCATATTTTCAGTTCCTCTTACAATTTAAAATCATAATTTTGAATAGCAATGTTAAACCGTTCCTGATCAGTTATGTAATGAAAACATCAAATAAAGTAAAGTAAAATTAGTTTAACTAGCCAGTATTCAACAAAAGAAGTATGTCTTACAATTACAATAACATAAGGGTATGTAATACTCTTTATTTCAAATTTCAAAATAATGTTAACTGCGTTACAGATAAAAACGAAAGAAACTAGGTAAAAATTAGCATCAGCCAAGCACAGAGGTAGACACTGGTTATCATTATGTCAAAATATAAACACAGCACACGTTTAACAAAACAGTATTAGGTGCTAAAGTAAACAAATTCTTGTTTTCACATATTTTGGAAGCCTCTCTTTTTAATTTGTAATTGATTATATTGTAATTAGTAATAAACTTTGATGATATAATAATGATAATGAACTGGAACTGTTTTGTCACTTGTAAAGAGCCGCATTATTAATAATAAGTATTATAAATTAATCTTTCAAATTTCAAGTAGTTATTATAAAGCCACGCCATATTCCTAACGTGGTAGGCGGAAAGCACCAAGTGTCAAATATGTCTTTCTATACTTTGTGAGTATTGTGCCTATTGTGCCTATTTTACACTCATTACTCTCTTTATCTGTAAGCGCCAGTTTCGAATAATCTCGTCTCACCTATGACTTCACCGCCTTACTTGCTCGAGGTGGAAAAGTAGAGTAGTAAAAATAGTTAAAGGGATTGTAAGTTGCGTTATATTTTACACTGCTCTAATTAATAACAGTTTTACGCATTTGTGTCATCTAGTGGATCGCCACAGCTTTTTTTTTTGGTTATAGGACTTTGTTTATTGTTGGCAATGTTGGCAATGGCAATGTCATGTCATGTCATGTCATGTCAGCGACAAATGAAAAATGGCGCTTGTGTTGTGTTGAAGAGCTTACGATAAACATACGTGTGTCGTTTGTGTTGTATTCATATAAAGTTGTGTTAAAAGCATTATTAAGATTTTTTACTATTTAGGGTTAAAATATTGTGGACTAATGAGTTTATTGACCGATGTCTGCCGTGGCTCCTACTATCCCCGGTTGGTGTTAATTTACTTGTTGCAGAATACGTTTAAAGAACCCCTTTCAGAACATTTTTTTCTTATTATTTTGTACAAAATAATAACAACATAATTCATAAGCATTACATTTTCTATTTGTTGTTCCACTGAACAGTTTTAAAGCGACCTATTTTTCTATTGACGTCGCTCCGCGTGACGCGTTGTTACTTTGCTCACTCGTAATACTTAACCCACAAGGATTGCGTTTCACAGAGCGCATAAAATCAACAATTTCACCCAACATTATTTCATTATGTGGTTACGAAACTTCAATTATTTTGTATGAAGTTAAATTTAATAAATAACGCTAGTTAGCTAAATTTATTGTGAAAACTGTTGTTTAACAATTTTGTCAATGTTGTATTGCCAGTGTTTGTGGCTAGTTGTAACTTAAGTTTAATATAGGTTAGGATATTTTGTTGAACAAACAAACTACATAAGTCAAGAATAATATTACTTAATTCTATGTAATATACTAGCTGTGATTTAATTCATCTTAACATTTTAAAATACACAAACGTATAAAACATGCTCATATCTGTAGTTTAAATATTTATTACATTTTATGATATTAAGAAATGTTCATACATATATGGATATTAATGCCTTATATTAAATTTTATGTCATTATGAATATAGAAGCATTTCATATACATGTAGTACAAATGCCGAAAATGTTTATAATTGTATAAAATAATAATTCAACTATAAAAACAATACATTTATTATTTAATTCACTTATAATGTAACTGGATTTTGCCCGCGACTTCGTCCCTCGCATGTATTGTTATACATATAAGCTTTCCTCTCGAATCACTCTATCCATTAAAAAAAACCGCATCAAAATCCGTTGCGTAGTGTTAAAGATCTAAGCATACATAGGGACATAGGGACAGAGATAGCGACTTTGTTTTATACTATGTAGTGAAGTTAGAAAGACTCACAATGAATTTGGTCATATTTAGCAATTTCTATAATAGGTATATCAACTATCACCATTGCATTGTGAACATGATAAAGTATAAATACTATTTTTACAACATCCTCAGGCAGTTTCGTATCCTTTTGTACAGTTACAAAATAATATTGCCAAGAAATGATGCGGAGCGGGTAATTACTTCATCCTTATTATTTGAAGTTTATTAGAAACCTCTACCTCAGATTTTAAAAGATTTTGAGGTTTTCCATGAACATTTTTAAATACTACATCAACATCTCTGTGTATTAGTTTGTAGTAAAATTGTTTTAAACTTCACTGAAAAGTTGTAATCAGTCTATGTAATAAGTCACTAATCAGTTGTTGTATCCCAACCTATGAATGCATGTATAATAAGAATAATAATTATTATTTACTATAGTGTCAGTACGTAGGTTAAGTAATAAATTCTGGCATATACATAAGACCAACTAGCTCAAGCGATTAACATGATTTATAAAATGAACAGTGTGTATGTTTCTTATATTGTTTCTTTTTAGTATCCCTTTCATAGTGCAAGTCACCACTACTTTCACACGACATCATTCTTTTATCAAATCATTCTTATACTAACTTTATCAGCTATATTCACATCACAGATATTTGTTAATGCTCTTGTTTCTATTGCACAAATTCTACTTTCATTTTGTTATTATCATGTCCAACATTCATTACCATATATTATCTTTTTTCTGAAGATTTTAGAAAAACGCAGGCAGCAACTGCTAGTGACAGATGTTTAAATTTCTTGTTTCAAATGTTCTAAGGTTTGGTGATAAATTTATAAATATTAATTTATCTAAAGTATAACAAAGTTATCTGCAATTGTTTGATGGCATTTTCAAATTGATCAGTTCATCAATTTGAAAACACACAATTTAACAATACTAGCAAGTAGGTAATTATTATACTGAAATATCCTGAACTTGTTTCTCAAATTGTAAAGATGAATAAGTACTTCTTGTTCATTTTTTGTTAAATAATCATCAAATTGTGTAAAACAGTTATTATGTTAAAAAAAGAATTGTTTAGCATTATTTACTACCATTTTTAAATTTACCATCCCTTCATGCCTTTAAGTAATTCATAAATATCAATACTTAGTATTGATATAATTGTTAATCAACATATGTGTATGTGCAGTTTATACCGAACAAAAAATTATACTGCTGCTGCAAGATAATCTTAGAACCCTAAAGTATAATAAAATAATCTTGACTTTTAGCAATTACTCAATGTACTGAAAATTAAATTTAAAAACTTACTATATGATACATACAGTTTTATTTTCTATGTATATAATTATATATTTGTATAAGAACCTTTACAAAATATATTTAATGTGTGTTTCTAATGTTAAATTGTGTAAATACAAAGTCAACTGCTAATCGTAATATTAAAATCATAACATTGATTGTCAAGATCATAATGTCAGTTATTATGTGGTAATTGTCACTTAACAATTGCAGAAAGGAAAATTTTGGTTGTTGAATTGTGGAGAAAAATATAGATTTTGAAATAAATGAGATAATTTATGCATATTAATGGAGAAAGTGTTTTTCTTACAGGGGCTGACCCTACAAAAGATATACAAAAGCGTCTGGCTGGTAGTGTTGGGTAAGTTCCGTTTATGTGACAGAGTCCGAAAATTATTGGGAATGTCTAGTTTTTTTTAACAATTGACTAGCCTCATGGTTAAGTGTTTAGTTACCTTGACTGCTAAACCGGAGGTTGTGGGTTCAATTCCCATCCAGGACAACATTTCTCTAGTGAACACATTTGTTTATACTGTGTCTCGGTGTAATAAAAATATCTACAGAAATACTATATAGTATGTACAATGTATATTTACCAGCTGTCTAGGTACCATAACACGGACATTTAACTGCCTAATTTGGAATCAGATAGCTGTTTGTGAATTGCCCCAATTAATATTATTATTCATTATTATCTTATCAGTTAAAAAAATAATGAATTTAGTAGATAACTAGAATTCTTAGGAAACTTTTCCTATTGGCTCAAATGTGTACTAACAAATACCAACTGCACTTACACTACCAAATACCACCTGGACTAATATTACTAACAGTTCTATTCCCGCAGTCCTGTTACTAATGAATACTTGCCAACTAATTTTTCTTAACATCTATCCTAACTATATTCAATCTAAAAGTCTCATCCCTACAGCCCTAATAGACAGCGGTTGCAGATGTGTATGGCGGGAGCGGCCACTCGTGACAGCTGCCCGATCGTTCGCTACTCTCCTAATATAAAATAAATAAAAAATTGCAGTATTATTCGCTTATTGGCTAGAACACCATTAACTTCACAGTTGGCAATTTAGTATCTCATTATGGAACAGGTCAGATGAAGACGACGCAAGTGGCAGCAAATACACTAGGATGGAGGAGGACAATATTCAAGATAAGGAGAGATTTGCAAGGTAATACAAACATTGGAATGGATCGCTTGAATGTGAGCAGTTAGCAAATGTGGTTTATAAATGCTAAGTTGCTAATTAAATAAATGGTATTTTAAAATTAGTCAATAGACATTTTTAAGAAATGGTCATTAAAATTTACTAATCTTTTATGAAGATTTTTATAAACAGGATTTTAAGTGATTAGTAAATCCCTCCTGTGACTTTATATGAAGCAATCACAATGGTGATGATTATAATACTGATAAAACTCCAAATCAAAACTTATATGTTTAATTTCCTGAGTTATTTCCATACATTTTTTTACTTTAAATTATAAAGTAAGATCTTATTGTATCATCAGCTCAAAGTACAATTTTGAAGTTGGCGTATTTTCTACATTCTCCTTTATAGGTACATAATTATGACTTAAGTAAATTGTGCAAGACGTATCTAGTAATAGGTATATTGTTTTATCGAACAATGGGCAGGAGGGACACTTCACACCATAAAAAAGCAATTGCTTCACGGCCACTGCCAATCTTAACACAATTTGAAGAAGAATCATAAAATATAGTCGTTTCTATCAAAACCTATTAAGCTGTGTGATGAGCGAAAACGTGTCTTATCACGCGACATCGTGTTATTAGTTATCCATTACCTGCATAAAAATGAGGTACCAGTTAAGATATGTTAATATAATACGAACCTTCATTTTCATTCGCATATCAGGAAGAAATTTATTTAAACTAACTCACATTTGGTTGGGTAAGAACTCGTTTCTCGTCTGGCTGTTTTTGAATGCTAATCTGTGGAATTACGTAGAATATTTTAAGACGGTTTCAGTCGGTAGGTTGATTGTCAAGAAACTAGCCGATATATAGCGTTATTACGGATTTGTCGGGAAAAACCTATACATCTTGCCATTTTTCTTGTCTTTTCACATTCGCTTCTGACTTTAGGAACTGTGTGAATGATTTTCTATTGTAACAATGCCCAAGTGCCAGATTAAATAATCCGTTTGACCCTGTACAATATATCTAAGCTTACAGAGGGACATAAACTCTCTCTGTGTGTTCTACCGGCTCTACAATGCTGAGTGCGTTAAGGACCTATATGAACTGGTTCCGTTTGACCGTTCCTCCATTTCCCCATTCGCCGAAGATTGAACTTCCTTCCACATAAACTGGATTCGTTGTGGTCCTCCACATTTCGGTTTGCACACTCGTTTCTACTGCGCGCGTATAAAATGTAAAATGAATTTTCAAATGAGACGGTCTCGGAGCGGTGTGACATGAGGCTCTTCAATAAAGGCACGAGAAGAGCTCTCCTCCAAAACCGCACAACGTATTGGCTACTGCACTGGACAAATAGTTTACAGTTTAAATCAATATCTTTAGGTCAGATAAATGAAATACGGTATCAGTGAAGGACAAAAGAATTTTTATTTAGATTATCCCATCGATAGGCATTTTATAACTAGTTTGGGATTAAGGCGAATCAAAGGTACCTGATTTAAGAAAATTAAAAATAGTTAGGCAATGAAAAAATACGCACGAAGACACACATTTTTATAGTCTAGAAAAAACATTCGTATTCCTGACAAGTCGGTTTGATATTTAAAAAACTTAAAACGTATCGTACGAGCTTACTGACGAAATAGCATTTCATTTTTATTATATAAAAACTAGCTGACCCGGCAAACGTTGTATTGCCATATAATAATATGAGAGTTACACTGAGATAGCAAAATAATAATTGTCAACGTTACTACTACACTTGATGCATAAACAATAATGATGGCCGACAACTGTGTAGGGAGTGAGAAAGAAAGGAGACCGGCTTCGTTCTCATCCCTACTCCGTGCTGTTTACTGGGTCAGAAGTGACACCTGTA
>DWDX01001671.1:0-17660 GCA_018245675.1 Agara michaeli | reverse complement strand
CGTTAGCATCTTTGCAGTATTTGAATATTACCCGTTCGATCGTAGTTTTGGTAAGGGATTAAACTGACAGTTCGATAGTTACGTAACGTGCGTAATATATCGCATGTGCATGACTTACTAGATGCCTTGCGAAATGATGGACGTCTGTCCGGCAAACTGTTGCTCACCTCGTCCTCTTCGGCTTCGATCAGATCTGTTCCGGGCGGCACAAGCATGATACAGGTGGTGAAAACTTATCACTACATGTAGATATACAAATACAAAATGCCGTGCCATGAACAGTGGTGTGCGGTAACGTGCAGAGTGAAAGCACATTCATGCTCGCTTGCAATATACACATACATGCCAAATATAACAGACGATTTTCCGTATCATTTTGGTTTTTTTTTGCTAACGTATAAGATGAAAATTACCTGATAAATGTTTTCTGGACGAGTCGTCGCTCAGCTTTCTCAGTGTGTCCGAGGAACTGCCGTCTACGACAACAAAAATAAATACACGTAAAGCATACTAATACGAAATAAAGGTACGTACATAAAACATGCTCACACAAAAACAAGTACGCATTAACCTACACGAGAACGTGAATCGAGAATGATATAAACTATGGAATGTATAATAATCGAGTACAATGTATGAAAGCGAATTGAACAAGATAACATGTTTCGCGACACCGAGAAGCCTGTTTGAAACATCAGATATGATAGAAGTGGAGGGTGATAAAATCCTATATATCTGCGCTGCTAACACATGAAAAACACAATAGAACGTCAAGTTCATTAATGTATACAATTCATATCGACAACATAACAATGCTTTACACGATCTGATGCTGATCTAGTGTTGAACGCGAGTGTTATTTACTATTAATATGAGTAATCAATAGACCTAAAATATTCGGAACGTCAACTTCGAGAAGAACATGTAGCGGGTTTTACTTTTTAGAATATAAAGTGAAATGGTTATATATATATATAACGCGAATACTGCATTGTCGTACGTTAGATAGAAATATACTTCAAAAAGTAACAGGAAAGGGAATAACTATGAGTAGTGGTAAACATAACAAGCAAATGTATAGAAGTTGAGAAATTAGATAATTCTAATGTGTCGAAAAGACATTTGAAAGTTCACTGACGCCTAACGTAATTCATAACATTTTTTTATCAGTACCAAGTAATAGGGTTAGTAAATCACTAGGTCGTTTTTTAAGTAGCTTTATATTGTTGCGTGGATAAAATAACTATCAAACACATACCTATTTCAAAGCATTGAACGGTCGTATATGTGACGGTACAAAAAAATATGCATAAGTTATTTAGAAAAAAAATGGACCAAAATTCGTTTCTAAGTTGCACTTACATAAGTTGGGCTGGTTTAAAGGAATGCACAATGATATGTCAGAGGCTGGCGGTTGGCGGTAGCGTGTGTCCGGCACTGATCGCCGGGGCCCGATTAATCATGGCGACAACTGCGCAGCGGCCGGCCTTGCGGGCGCGCGTGGGCTCACCGATCATAACTGTGATGTAAAGGCTCATCGCTAGCGCTCCCTGTGTTGGCACAGCCGCCCACTACAAACTTGCAAGTAACGCGGAAGAAAGTCACTAGCTACAGATTACATTCCTCTAGTAAACTTTCATAGAATTGTGCGTACGATCACAAATTATGTCGAGAGCGCTCCCAATGTATGCCGTTCGTAGCTAATTTGCATATGTGGAAAAAGTTAGCAGCACAGCACTGAAGCATGAGCTTCATTAATTACAAGGAAAACTCATTACGCGAGCTTTCTGTTTCGACGACTGTTCTGACAAGAAAAACATTCAGCTCATTTAGTTTATTTTTAATTGAAATACCATTGTACGTATGCTTAATATTGCAACTACGGCTAAAATATCATTACCAGCTCTCGCTACACTATTGACCCGCAACATGAAGGTAACACGGAAGAAAGTAATTGTATTCGGTACGCATTTTACTTTTTAGATGTATGGTAAGAGATCTGAAAGTGATTTAAAGAGATTTTTGTGCAAAAGAAAGTTTCGGATCGTTCAATATTCGTAACGCTACCCGTTATAATATAATCGACGTAAAATATTCAATTGCAAATATCGCTAACTGCGGTGCAAATCTAATCGATAGAAATCTTTGCACCGCTTAAACAACAAAAAAATTCAGGATGTAACAATATATCACATAACTTCAATGCACTTTGATAATAGTATACTATAATATTTTATTCTAGAACCTCATAAATTGCAATCGAATAAAAAAAACCTTCACAGTCAGAACTCGAATTGAACTAAGTTATGCGGAAGTGCGAACCCATTCACATTCACTGTTCTACGTGCGTCGCAGTCTAACTTGCAGTGTCATTTGTGAAATTATTGTTACTCCGCTCAATACCTACATTCGAGCATTATAATACAAAACTTCATATCGTACTTTCTCAACATATTCATTGTACACTGCAAACGCGCGCCTGTTGTGGTACCATTAGTTTTGTAACATCCTTCGCGTCTTGATTCTTCTTCGCTTACTAATGTCAAAGGTCGGGAAGTTGTATATAAATTACATTCGAGAACATTACTTTATAATGATGTGAGCGTGAATCTTTTGCGTTTCACAGGTAGGTACTATTATGCTGCCTAGATAATATGTTATTCAGTATTATTATTTCCTGCAAACTAGCACACTAACACACGAAGTCACGGGCGTCGCGAAGAATAAACTAGTGTCCGTTTGTCAATTATATTGCGAACATATGTAAGTGGCAAATTTTTCTCAGAAAGCTAGGGTAAAAATGTTCGTTGGCAAAATTTTACCATTCGTATACGTCGCTCTACTATAAATAAGAGTTTCCAGAAATACGTTGCTATAATAACAGGCATTCCGTGATGTACACAAAGGAATCCTTTCACAGTGTACCACATTTAAATTTTTTGACAATATGAAGATATAATTGACTCAATTATTACAAGTACTAATTTGACACGACAAGGCACATTTTTTACTCGTTGGTCACATAACGAGATGCATTGTTATGCTAAAGAAGACATTGATCATAAGCAGAGAACAACTGTTGTACAAGGTGGCGAACGAGACAAAATGTATGTATGTAATAATAAATTATAAATTCCACACTGATGTTAACTACGATGTGAGCTTAAATTCATTTAATGATAAAAAATAACTGTATTGTTCCAAAAACACAGATAGATTAGCGAGTTGATAATATTGTTTAAAACGCGGGATTAACAAAGGAAGCCGACAGGTAAAATATCATCGTACGATATGACATCAGCGTAGGTAATTTATATGACGAGCGGGGGCGACTAACCTATTTCAGTTCCTGATAATTCTCCTGCAAGTGAACAATCTATATTTGCAATACCGGTATCTGTAAATGTCAGGTTATGTGTAATAAAAATCATATTATATTTACACTTATGCGAAAAATGCACTTTTAAAAAAATTTCGCCACTTTAAAATTTTTCCATTGAAATGATGAGATTCGTACTCGAATTCAATTATATATTTAGTTTTAAGGACAGATAAAAAGTATACAATCAGTAAAATAGTAATAAAGTGATTGACGTGTATAGTTGTAGTCTGCAATTTCGTTTGCGTGGAAATCTTAGGGATCTTCTATCAATCTTCATACCAAATATCAAAAAACTCTATTGAGCGGTATTGGCGTGAAAACAACAGACAGATAGACAGACGGACTTACTAATATCAGATACAAATGGTGCAACTGCTGTTTACAAACCAAGTAACGTGAATTAAAATCCATACGGACAATACGAGACGCTTCGTATGATTGTGTGCGGGTCGATTTGCAAAGATGATGTAATTGCAATACGAGTAAGGCCATTATTTATTCGTTTTATTAACGAGATCGCATGACGACGAATCGTGACCGTGTCGATTTTAACTTTGTCATTGCGTATTTGGTCAAGTTCAAGTTGATATGTGGTAGCGATGACTGTATTATTAGCGTGGTCGTTGTCAAAACAATGATTACCAATGGCACATTATGTAATGTAATGATTTGCCAATTGTAGATATTGAGCTACCGACATAAGAGGGCTTTGTAAGGGAACAAAATCAATTTTAGTGGCATTGATCAAAGACTCTTTAAAAATTTATATTTAAATTGTATTCTTCACACAAATTGACAACTTGAGCTGATAAGTAGATCTTTCTTTACCGAGATATGCGTGGCAAACAGGAAAACGGCCCGATTGATGGTTGGCGGTGATTATCGTGTTAACACGTCGCAGGAAATAGGTCAAAAAGGTGCCCTTTTTATACGTGATCGTTCGTACATTCAGACTGATTCAAATCAAAGAATTCTCCTTTGGCACGTGTAAATTAATCATCCGTCGCACAATATCCTACTTTCTTGACCGATAGATAGACTAATTAATCAATTAAGGACAATTGCGCGGTTCGTTCTCAGCCCGGCTGGTGGTTGCCTGTCAATTAGTGCAATGGGTAATGTTGCAGACCAGATGCAATTCTTTACGCCAATTAGCTAGTTAAGTAAATTTGACTTTATTAAGAGAAATTAACGTTTAATATGAATGTACTGTCACTACACCTGCCATTAAAAATAATAACATTCCTAATCCTACAATCCTGTTTAAGGCTGGGTGGAGGTCTCCATGGACAGCAGACGTCACTTGTGATTGCAATCAGTTCGTAAGCTATTTGCTTCTAATTAAAATGAAAAGTCCTAGTTCTATATAACAACTTTTCATTATCTTTTCAATAATATCCTCCCGATTTCTTTTGAATATATCTTCGCTGAAGTTGGGGCTTATGTCAGAACAAATCCTAACTGCCATCTACATCTTAGGACATCGGGAAGATTTCCCACTAACAGAAGTTCATATTATAATAATTGCGGTACGAGAATGCATTCCCAAAAGACACCTTAGTAATATTTCTACTATGTCAGAATTATCCCATATTAAATTGATCACTGACGCAATTACAATGTAGGTTTGTCGTATATGTTGTGGTTACTAGATTAACTCTGTGATCCAGTAACAGTGAACGAAAATAATTGCTTTGACCGAGTTGGCGGCTTTCGGACTACCGCGATCTTAACTGACTCTGGACTAGTACTCGGCACATATGTACATAATACGTGAATGTATGTACAACTGCACCTAGATACCCGTACATGACTCAACGACAATTTGTTACGAGATATGACTTATCGAACTTCAATCCAAATATCTTTAAAGGAATGTAACTATTATGTACATTAGACTGTGAATACATTTCTCGAGAATCGTATGAGTCATTCGCATGTGTAGACAATGCTGTTCCAACCATAATAACAATAATAAAGCGTCGTCGTGTAAACAGATATATGATAATTTGTATACGCAGGCAAATGATAATAAGGACCGATCGTGCCTTATAAGCGTTGTTCTCGGCCAAAAATGGCGTTTCGTTGTTTAAAGGGAGCACGAAATACCACCTGGCCATAGTTGTAAATGACATGCGGTGCCCGTTGCACTTGATTGTTTATTACGTATTCCTTACCTCAGAATTTATTACGTATTGTCTTATATGAAAGACGGGCACTGGCAATGAATTACGTTAAATTATTGCGACCCGAAAACGGTCGATAATTATTCTATATTCAATTAGCGAACAATGAAACACTTTG
The DNA here is from genome assembly GCA_018245675.1 of Agara michaeli. Classification (NCBI taxonomy): domain Eukaryota; kingdom Metazoa; phylum Arthropoda; class Insecta; order Lepidoptera; family Hesperiidae; genus Agara; species Agara michaeli. Next base: position 11,974 of record DWDX01001671.1, on the reverse strand, counting down.
TTTAATTTGTACGCATTAATTTTAATACTATCGACCAGTAGCTTTCACGACATGGTCCAAATCTTTCAATAGTTTCGATTATAGAATTATTTATACACAGTTTTTAATTAAGGTATCAAAACGGGATCACTCGCGCCACAATCGCCTAAGGATAACAGTATTCGAGTCATTTGAATAATTCAAGGCATAATCGATGCTGCCCTAAGGGCCCGGCACCGTGCTAGCTAGCAGCCGCTCGACACTCAGACCACGTTGTGCGATACAATGATGGCTGGTAATGAGTGCACACAAGCCACGCTATGCATGCTAATCACAACTGTCACCTGTTCCTCAACGTTGACATTCACCCGAAAGCGGTCCAAGCTCTAAAGTCAATTACGGAAAAAAACTCCGTCCTTAAGAAGCTATTGTTAATTACAATGCTCCTGTAAAAAACATGCTCGAAATGAACTTGAAAGTCTTAACAACGTATTTGTACGATTGAATTCATTTATGTTATAACGACTGTTACAGTTAAAAATAATTTTCTTTTTCATAAATTCAAATCCGTGTTTATGTCAAATTGATGTAAGGATAACAGTAATCGATCGTTAGAATTATGTCGCGGCCCGTTACGACAATGGCTCGTAGTGAGCCACGGCATGCATGCTAATTGCGAATTGTCACGAGGAATGGTGTTAATTATCGCGAAAGACTGACCCAGTACTACAATTATAAAGTCATAAAACACGACCTGTTGCTGGGAGTACAAATCGAGATGACACCGTATGAATGAATGAAGAAAGAATAATAGTTGAGTAACACATATAACAGTTTTAAGTGCATAGTGCAGTCTGTTTAGAAAAATACAGAGATATCGAATGATGTAATCGTCAGTTGTGACGCAATTTCTCCTTCCATTGATTAAGCGAGTTCAGTACGACGAAGTTGTTTACGGTTGTAAGCCGATAAGTACAGTTGAAGTGCGGATTACTCTCGAGTTGTATTGTTATCGCGCAATTGATCAGAAGTTTCTGTGCACGCTCAGTGCAATGTAACAATGTAAAACAATATAAAGAAAGGTCAAAATATTCATAAAATAAAATGATTTCATTTATATAACATTAACGCGACAATATCTGACCTACAAGAGACAAGTGCAAACGATAAGCAATCGCATAATACTATATATTTTAAGACGGTTTAAGACACTAAGTGAAGTGGACAATAAACGTGACGTAAAACACGTTAAAACTCACCGTTTTTGTTAGTAAGAAATATTCCTGGAGATGGTTAACGGAAGCAGTTGAGCAAGCGGTATGATTATACAAGCGTGAATTGACCGAGTGAGCACTTCTCGTTATTGGCTACGAACTGCGGACCGTGATGTTGCAATCAAGATGGACCTACTTAATTTACTAAAACACTATTTGAAATATCCCTGAAAATATGCCTTTCGTTACCAAGAACTTACGGTACCAATCTGAAAACCACTGTATCAAATAAATAAAAATACAACAACATCATTGATCAGACGTATGCGTAGTGCAATATTCAAAGAAATGCCAATGATGTACCAAATTGCAACATTCACGAACATCAACAGATTTCATGAAAAAATCCTGGCTACTGTACATCTATATCACACAATGAGTACACTATTGAGGAGATAAATGAAGCAAAGGCGGTTTGGACGCGAACTAGTCACGAATGTGGCGCGCAATATAGCAGTTGTCTTTGTTTCTCACGCCTGCAGAAATACCGCCCAGATTGTTATCTGAGGCAATGATAAATGTAACCAGCGGTAAGAAGCTTAAGAAACGACCGAGAACCTTCAGCCGTTGCATACGATTTACAGTTAGCGCGGAATGTCTCAAACCGTAACCGTGTACACTTGTCACTGTCCGATTATACCTCGTTATTCTTTATCTCTGATATCGTACCATCTACGAATGTTCACGAACAGTTTGTTGACATATTATTTCTTAATTTATTGAAAATGCTGATAAAATAGTAAATTAATATTTTATACCTTCACCCGCCTAACACCTAAAGTAGAATTTTCAAAAAAACTGTACAAAGACGAAGAACAATACGCTAGGTAATACAAAACAAGGAAATGCAAAACAAAAATAGAGAAAAGTCCTCACGCTCCAAGGGCCGCATTTTTGAGTCGAGAGCGGCTTAAGCAAATCCCTTGTGGACGTGAAGTGATGTTGCAAGTACGTGAACGAGGTGAGTCAGGTGCTCTTGCAACATACAGGATGGGATATGTACGTAAATAGACGAACCGACGGCCCCTCCATCTGTGTACATACGGCGGATAAAAGTGACATGCATGACGACAACACGCTCGTACCTGTTTGGCGTGTCAACTTTACAAAATCACCACTTGTTGCTATAAAAACTAAGTGCCACTGAATCGCTGTCGCAAAACGGGAAATTGCAAGACTTGTTCTGATTATAAAGCGTATCGATGCAATCTAGTGCCGTGTCTAACAGTGTATTTGTTTGTTGTAAACGTCTTCCAATTACGGACGCGAATACGGTACAGACCAACCGAATCTCCCACAATGCCACAACCGGGTCTGTTGTAACGACAGTTCGATTAAAGAAATTCCGTCCATAAAAAAGTTTGTCGGCGAATGACACATCGAAAAGTGGAGCAATAACGAAAAATAGATCACAGCATTTATTACAAGGTTAACTGAATCATGCGTGTCAATGAAATGGTACAAATAATAAGGAAAAATAATACAAAACAAATGATAAGTATCCGCCATTGAAGTGGTAGGAATTTCCAAACAGTACATCGCCTTGAACTTGCGAATGCTTAAAACGACAATGACGTAAGATTAGTCAACAGAACAATTCACACTGTCGCACCTGAATGCCTGCGTGTGCGCAGTAAAAACGTTTATTTTATTATCCACGATTATTATTATTTGCATTATAGTTATTGACGATTTCTTTTAAGGCGTGGAAAATTGCGCTCGTATTATTACACAACTGTCCGTCGTATAAAGGAAAATTTACGATTTCATGCGGACGTCATCGTACGGCTTTCGAATACAAAATTAAGACGTTTTTTAATGTCATACGAAAATGATATTATGCTATGACACTTCATCTTATGGCCAATGAACGTCGATACTCAACCTGAAAGGGTATTGTTATGTTCGCTCATGTACGCTCATGTTTAAAGCTAATTTTTCGACCCATTTTTTGTAGCACTGCTGAATATAGGACCCTTCTCAAAGTTACAGCGTGTGATATTTAAATTTTAAATTGTAAAATGCACGTCAATTTGAAAACTCAGAGGTGCACGCCAGAATTTAAACCCAAACCACATGTGACTGAAATTCAAACGAATACACGCCAATATACATGTTTGTGTCGTACAAATCTTAATACTAAATGTTAAAATCTAAGAATCACGAACCAATTACTCTAGACGTACTACATCGTTTACGATGCGAATTGCCACAGATTAGATAAGTGTATATGGTAGAACAACAAGATAAAAGGACTGTTGCAGAACCATACCGATTATTGTGTTTGCGATCCTTGACAATATTCAAATTAGTCCATTGAAAAACAGTGTTTTCAGAACGCGAAAATACGCAGCCTATCGGAAATTTACATATTTATTCTTGCTGTGTAGGGTATTACAATTTTAAATAGTCTCTTCAGAAACAGGAAGCTTAAGTAAACAAAACAAGAACAAGAACAATTTTACTGTATAGTGTCGATATGTTTATTTTGTAGAAATCAACATGCTCGCTACGCATATTTACTTACGCGGACACTTGGTGTAATGCCATGTACATATATCTCAGTTCAAATAGGACATCAAGATAAATGCCGCTATACTACCAGCGAAACATAATGTTAGAACTCAAGTTTAGTCGTGTACCTCATCATATTCATCGATCCTTTGATCGTTTGACAGTTAGGCAGTTTCCATGAGAAGGTTAAGGCTAGGGTCTCCGGCAAGCTGCATTAATGCGGGATGGTTGAGTACCCGTGCTCCTCAGTGGGTTGTAGCTAAGGGTGCGGTCTACCGCAGCAAACAAATGAGGGTTGACAGATTTGCCACTCTCGTAGAACGTTCGGGAGACCTCGAGATTCTATTCACGTAATGTTTCATCGAATATTGTCTATGTATTACGCTGTCTTGGACAATCACTTTTAAAAGGTCAACAACATATATATATATTGTTTACAACTCTGTTACTTAGTTCTTTATCTAATACATACACAAGTTGCACCCAAGTTGAAGTCAATGTACTAAAAGAAAATGGTGCGTGCATGCATAACTAATGAGTATTAGTAACTGATATAAGCGGATCCGTGCTATTCGGCGCGTGATCATGTAGGCACATTTTGTCAATTGGTATGCAACAAATTAAAATAAAACGCGAAGGCGGCTCATAATTTTATATAGGATTATTAATTTATGTTAAGGTGAACCTGTGTCAATAGTTGGCGGTATTTGAATTTACACCTCTGCACTGAACAATACCTAAGCACGGAAGAGTTCAGTGTAACGCGCCTAGACGTGACGTTTCAACTTAGTCTGCGGGAGCTTGAAACACGGCCGTGACGGATCTCCGTTGGGATCTCGTTAATATTTGACGTACAGTACAAATCTCTTTGACGTATGTTAAATAAATCTAGATATACCTAGAAGAAGCAAATGACGTAAAAATTATATTCCATCTATCCATTCAGTCCAATTTAGCGAACATTAGTTGCTATAATACTTTTCGGTAATCGTTTAAGTTTTGTGTGCAGATGTTTATGTCATTTATATTATGTACGAGTATACTCGGGTTTAGTGTTAGCGTCTTCTATCGATCCTCACTGTAGCAGGATTCCCAAATGCGGAGAGCAACCCCCGCCAGACAGCCTGGATTTAATAGCGTGCACTCAAGCCAAGTTGCACACATTAACGTAGGTGGCACTATACATTTATGTTATAATTTTAAAAAAATGTCTCAAAACTGAGTTTTTTCCATTAATATTCTTAGGCGTATGTATTTCAATCAAATGGAGCCCGTACTTAAGGAAGGACAGATCAACAGGATCATAGGCAAAAGTTTATTACCACCATAACTAGTGAAAATATTTAGTCTCTATCTAACCCTATGGGAAATAAGCGTGGCCGTATGGTAATGACTGTTAAACCTAAAGCTAGGATACGAAGGGCGGACTTAATTTTTAATGACAATCACTACACTCAAGTTAGTATTGAATGAAATCTGCATACGTTATATGAAACTATAAATAAATTAACAGCAATCCGCTTGTTCCATATTGATACATTATAAAACAATTAAAATTCTACAACGCACGTAATAAATGTCGCTATCTAATGCATTTATTGCCTCTATTATAGTGAACGAGATATGTACACACATTATGTAATATAATATTGGATTATTATTAAAACTTGAAATGTATACAATTAATTTATAACTCAATTAATTCGATACTTAAAATAATTATAATAAAACTTGGTAACCACCACCAAGCGGTCATTTATATGAAAAGGTTTTTTATATGCTTACTATAGTACGTATTGAAACTGTTGCGAACGTGAATGTGCATACAATTTATAAAAAAAAACAATCACAAGTATGTAATGGAAAATCTACTATAAGATTTCACATTTTCGCATCTCGCTCCGCTTCAATGAAATGGCGGACGAACACGCAACGTGCATCCGGGTTCACCTCACATATATGAATATACTAGCTTTTGCCCGCTACTATGTCCCGCCCCCGCCGCAAAAAATGTATTTATTTACGACATCACATTAGAAACCTCAAAAATAACAATATTTCTCTGCTATATAATGGATGTTATTATACATATAAACCTTCCTCTTGAATCACTCTATGCATTAAAAAAAAACCGAATCAAAACCCGTTGCGTAGTTTTAAAGATCTACGCATACATAGGGGCATAGGGACAGACAGCGGAAAGCGACTTTGTTTTATACTATGTAGTGATACGTATTCTTGTGAAGCATGTAATTAGCTAATGGTTTAGATTCCAGCCTTCAATTCTGGAGGCCGGGATTCAAATCCCGTAACGCACCTCTGACTTTACATGAATTTTAAAAGAACATTTATATATCCCTCTATATAACGACAAAAGGAAAACGTCTTCAATAGACGTAACAGGTTTTAAAAAATTATATAGACGCCGACTACGAAATATCAATTTCACAGTAAATTTCTTAACGGCCCTAGTACGTCACAAAGCAATCGGTTTTTTTGCAACAAAACTTCGCAAGAAACGAATGTTTTTCGACGTGTCTAATAAAAGTATTCAATAGTTCGTACATTATAGGATTGGAATGAGATAACGATTATTTTTATGAATTTCCGCAAGGAAATAATTAAGTAATAATATTACGCATGTGTATTTTTGGAACTAATAAATCTAAAGTCTATTCTAAAGTCTAAAGTCTATTCGATTCAAAGCACAGTGGGATAATATCGCGGAACTGTCCCTAGGTTTCCGTAAATGTTTACTTACGTTGTAATTTTTAACTTACAATAAAGTATAATTTTTACAATGTAACAATGTACAATAAAGTACGTTACGTTTTGTTTCAATACCACGAAACCCTGAAAAGATAGCACTAGGTTTCTGTTAATCCGAGATGTATATTATCCATATTACATTTTCGGTAATATGGTGCAAATTAAAGTGTGACCTACCCGAATAATTAACATGACCAAAAACGAAATATTCACATACAATGAGTCTCGTGTAATATTATTACGTAATATCAAACAGACAAAAATGTACACTGTGTTTTTTTTCATTTTTAATGAACACCACAGAATTATATACTAAACAATAAAATGAGTGCGGCATAATACAGTTGCCATCACAAGTTTAATCAGAAAACATCTGGTTATAATGGGGCGAAGTGAACTAATTTCCTGTACAGTCCCTAGACGTAGATAAATCATTGCGAAGGCTACCAGAGTATAAATCAAAATAGAAACCGTTGCTGAGATCAGTATTTCTGATTGTTATTTTGTGTTTCATTCGATTTCAACTATTTAAAACTTCGTTAAAGTAGGCATTACGGATATGCTCTTCGATGATGATGAACAAATAATGTAGAATATTAGTCACGCATTAACGAGGATAGAACATAATAAAAATACTCGGAAGTCACGTTGTTTGAACAAACTATGTATTTGATAACGTAGGTATTCCTGGAGCGATTTAATTGGAGTTGATAAAAAAAGGCGCAAAAACCTAACTCCCATTTCTGCTCTATGGCATTGGTCATTCTTTTAACACTGCAAGTGACGATAGGAAACCGTGACTGCCAGCCATGACTGCTATATCTTATTTTTAAATAGGTAAGCAAGCCCTATTATTCACTACTAATAAATTACCAAAAGTATGACGAGAAGTATTGAAGTCAGAACAGAACACTCGAAAACGTGTATTATGTAACAGTTTAGCGGAAATTAAATTCATTTTTTAAAATGAAGGCTTGTAAATATTTAATAATACAATTGCCCAGTACGTGGAACGTAACACGACTAAGTGGTATTAGCGGAGCTACGTAGCTTGTAGTTAATATAATTGCAATTGCATGCTCGATATCATGTGATATCGGTGACAAAGTACGGAACTAGCGTTTGTACAGAGAATGGGCGGGTCAGTGGGAATATTCAATAAAGCATGGTCTAGACTCTAGACAAGCCGGCGTCGCTACAGACGGCTATAAATAAAATAAAAGTTCACACAATGTTGTATAACCCCGTCGTGCCATAGACGCTACACCAAATCTGGCTCACATCCAGATTTTTAGCAATGAATTTGACAAATACCCAAGTTTAGTATTCTGTTGGTAATAATATTAAAAAGGGTTTTATTAACACTTAACATGGGACTTAATGAAGAATAGTGTTTAATGAATGAATGAATGGGAATAAATGAAGAAGAATCATTAAAACCGCTGTAATACATATTTAAGGTATAATATGATCATTCTAAGTTAGTTCGCAAAAGGACATGTCATTTGCTAAACTGTATATATTATGAATCACCTATGTCGTCTTCGCGGCGTCTACTGCGCAAAATACTTGTTTTTGTGGCAGAGCAGCCATTTTTTAACTTGAAATAAACATGAGATTCTAATATTCAGTGTAGAATTTTCTCGCCTCATTTCAGCATTTCAGAAGTTTGAATGACTAAGCTTAACCATAAATATGTAAATACTGGCTTATTTTAGTTTGCAAAAACGACGTTGAAAAACGACTTGTTTTGACTTTTGAGCAGGTATTGTGACACTTGATTGATACTTTGGAACCTTTGAATGTTTGAATAGATTTATATTATAAAACGGTACCTCTAAATAACTCGCCTACGTCCCGTGCGTCAAATTGCAACTTACTACTGACAACAAACAAGTTTATTTAAGGACACGACTTGGCGCCGTCAGCAAAAAACTAGTTTACACACACGTCAACATGAATTATGGCAATTAAATATGATGTAATAAGTGTGACTAAATGTGAATTATCGATTTATCCTAACATTGCTACATCGATTATTTATTTTTTACGAATAAGTGATAAGCGGGTTCGAGAACCTATTAAGGAAGGTAATAACGTTTCGTATTTTTATTTCTAAGACTGAAAGAATCCAGAAGAAAATCTACCATATAGATATATAAAACAGGGAGGTGATTGACTAACTGACCTAGATATCAACGCCAAGCCCAAATCGCTGAACCTAGAATCCTGAAATTTGGCTGATAGCTTCTTTTAGCGTAAGTGAGCATAAAGGCAACAAAAGTTGGAAATCTAACCCCAATGGGAGGTAAAAAAAGGATAGAACGAGTGTGTGAAAATTCCACGATTTGGAAATTACAGACCAAGTTGATTGTAGATTTACTATTTTAGTTAATAAAAGAAATTAATGGTCAATTTGAAAGCCACGGACAGAAAGCTAGTCCTACATAAATCGGAATATATCTTTAAAAAGATGTAAATGATAAATATTACAATTACCCTCTTCGGAGAGATAATAATTTGTGTCGAATAATCGTCTTAAAACTCGTAACAACCATATCTAGTTACAAATCAACTCCGGGTAATGTTTCGCAAGAATGAACACAAAAAGCATCCCAGTTTCATAATAAAAATCAAATGTAAAATGAGCCACTGATTCATGATTGATCACTGAGACATATTTGGTTCGGTTCGATACGCTCGAAAAGAACTGCTGTCACTACAGTGTATGAAATCGATGCCGGAGTCCAAGGTGGCGTTGTGATTAATTTATTGTGGCGACAACACTAGCGAAGGGCTATAAATATTTTGATTGGACATTGTCAGACACAGGAATATTATACGGCTCCGATGGCTGTAGAGTTTAAGACAATTGTCCACCGCTACGTGTATAATGGAAGGCGATTTACGTGACAGACGATGCAACAATTCATCACGCAAGGCAGTCACGTAAAACAGTCGCAGGTTACACTTGTTCTGTAGTTTTGCCACGGCTGACCGACAACAATGCCAAGTCGCGTAATTGAGCAATTCAAACGCGAACAGCGCGTCTTGGGGTAAGGATAAGAGACGGGAAGTTGTCAGTTCAAACGTAAATAATAAATCCGCAGGAAGAACTTCGGCGACGTTTCGCTTTAGTACACGGCGGGCATCACGAGATAACCTTCAACGAGTTGTAGTGTCATCTTCACTAATTACACAACCATTGTATTTCTCTCTCGTTACCTAGTGATTTAAAGTAACTACTTTATATTCTATAACCATAGAATTTAATAACTCTGCATAATAAGTCTCTAACGTCCATTCTTGCTTTAAACTTGGCCTTGGACGGGTAGTTAAGTGATTTTATCGCGGCTTTAATGTTTTCACTAACAGTCAATACACAGAACTAAATAGAAACACGTAAACAGCCCTAGGCAAACGTGACGCCAAGTTATAATACATAGAAGAAAATAAAGTATAGTTATAATGAAAAAGACTTGTCCGGGAAGTAGATACATTTTGATTAGAATTCACCAAACAAAGGTGAGGTAAGGTGCTATTACTGAGTTAGTTCGTAAACTAACTGTGATACAAGATTTATTATTTAAATTAATGTCCATTTATTACAGAATACGAGTAATTTTACAGCGTCGATTTATTGTTGTCAAAAGAAATGCTGTCGATGTTACAAATAGCCAAAAAAGTGCGCACGTCAATTTATACAAAGAGCAGAATATGAAGCAAAAATAGGTCGTCTATTTACGCAGAGAAATAAATCAATATTTTACTGCAGCACTCAATGTTTCAAGAAAATTGTTTGATTCATACCTAATACGCATAGAAATGATAACAACTAATCATGAGGCTATCGTCGAAACAGGCAATGAAAAATGCGGCATTTTATTAGGAGTTACAGATAAGTTAAGATGTAAAAAGTGCAACGACTCTAATAATTACGTCGTAATTAAATGACAATAGCGTACTGGTATTACTTCTGACATCCAAAACATGAGCGTTGTTGCTGTTGTTGGTTGGTGATATAACATTCCATATTGACCTTTTCGTCGTGATCATTTGTGTAAACAAACGACCGTGTAGCGTCGTATGCATATTTCCTAGTAGTATTGTTCTTTTTCCATTCGAGGTCCCGCAAGGTTAGGATGCAGTTACGGTTACGGTTATGCGGCATGTCATGACGGTGAGCCAAACAAGGTTAAGTGTGTTGGGCACCGCTAATAGCGTTGTGGCTTGCACTGTGGTAGAGACATTACACCAGCTAAGAATTATAAGTGCAGTATGGATCAGAGGTCAGGGCCAACTACTTGCAATAATGGCGCTTGGATAACTGATAGCGGCTCCACCTAAAACAAGGATCGATATGACTAATAGCTACTCTTACTCGCCCGATGGCGCTAAACCTTTAAAATTCATGAGAGAGCTCAAACTGGTACAACACTGGAAACTACTAATGATCTTAAGTAGAGTTACTGCAGACTTTATTATTAATAGTAATGTAATGTAACTAATGTACTTTATTCATATTGTAAAAACGGTTAATGAAACCCGTCTGCAAGAAAGCTTACGCAGATTACTTCATATGAGAAGTTTTCATTTAATTAGCTCTCATAATAGCGGAGAGAGTGGATGCTACGCGTTCCAAGGATCTAACAAAGTCCAATGTAGCTACAAAGTTCGAGGGTGGTGTATGGGGGTAGCGCAGCTCACGGAACGGTGCTATACAGACTTGGTTTATATATATCTAAAGCGTTACGAAACTGTAGTTATTACGACATTGATTAATATAAAGCGAAAAGACACTCCCGGCTATTTACGTTTTTGCCATGAAATTTAATACACATATCAACTTAAATTAACAATGTCCTATCAGCATTTATTATTAAAGTAGTTATTATTAAAAAAGTAACAGCTTAGGACACCTCCCAAGGTAGATATGACAATAAATTTTTAACATCAACGCCTGAAATATTTTTTGAGTTATCTGTTTTGAGTTATCAGTCAATTTCCATAGAGATACAACATGAGTTACTTCTCTAAGTAACTTGGATCGACGTGCCTCATGTAGTGGTCTTCAGTAATGTTTAAACTTGAGGTCTGCGGCAATATAAACGTCGGTGTTTAGCTGCAATTTCAAAGGCGTTACTGGTATCAGGCACTCAAATACCACACCGGCCGAATCGTTGCTCTATTCAGGTACAAGTAAACAAGCATTGTTATACCGATTGTGGAACATTCTAGAGATATCGTGATGTTGTGTAACGCGGTACTCACATAGCTATTACAATTTGTGTCCGTGACAGTCACTATTCACAATAAGAAGATCGGAATTCGTGATTCTATAGAATATAAGCCAACAACTGCCTGCCTCGTTGGTCGGGCGGTTGCTAGCGCGACTGCCGATCGGGAGGTCCTGGGTTCAAATCCCGGGTTGGGTACTG